>JJRW01S0002395.1:120566-132282 GCA_001188405.1 Loxosceles reclusa
GTGAGAGTTATTATTATTTTTTTTTCCTTTTCATGAAATGTGAACAATTCTGACCTGACTGCGGGCTCTTAGATTACGGTTTCTTTATGATTCAATCGCAGAAAAACAAAGTTCATGTTATACTGCAGATACTTTTCACGATCACTAAGAAATTGTTTACAGTTTTGGCAATACTGCTGCTACTCAGAAGAAGACGTTAATATTTATTTCATAGAGCGTTAACAACCGCCAACCTCGCCGGGTCCCCAGATCAACACAGTTATGGGAAACACTCGTCTTTGACTACCAACTCAATCATTTGTAAACATGCGTTTAATTGTTTGTTAAGGAGTTACTCATTTATTTTTCTCCTGAAAATTTCTTTTGCCTGAATCACTTCATTTGCGAGATTGTTCCAATTGCTTACCACTCTGTAAGATAAAACCTCATTTCTTAGTTCTAACCTTACCTTTTCTCTAATCAGCTTCATGCCAGTAACTCCCGTGATCCCACTGTAGCCTTTTCTAAAGAAGACCTTTTTTTTCTAACCAACTACATAAAATGTATTTATGATTTTTACAAGTCTCACGTCTGCTCTTCATTTGTTTCAAGCTAAATAGTTCGAGTTTCTTAAATTTGTCAACATTTTGAAGATGCCATAACCCCCTCAGTGAATTTAGTACCTCTTCGTACTTAGTACGCTCTAGAACGTTCTACATACACATCGGAAAAACAATTTCTACAAGTTAATTTTTTTTCACAAAACCTTGTATTGCTAGCTTTATTTAACAGCTGTAATGCACTGATTTCCAAATTTAATATCGTTAGCCACGTTAACTTCTAAGTCAGTGCACCACCGTGAGTTCTTTCAGTTCGAACTGTTAGTTATATTCCTTCTTTTTACTGGCGAAATGCATTACTCTAGTACATTTCGGAACATTGAGGACCATAGCCCACTATTGCGCCCATTCCGTTAGTTTACCGTTTTGGAGTTCCCGGACTCCGTCCTCTAAATCACTGAAGTAAAAAAAAAAGGATAAGTCCCAGGAAAAACTGATCTTTCAAAGACGCCACTCGTGACCAATTGTTTAACAATATGAGTACCTTTACCACCACCACCCACATTTATTTTATTCATTTGCTCCACTAATTTGCTGTGAGAAACTTTGACAGAAGCCTTACCAAAACAGAGATAATGATCGTCGACGCTGTATTTATTATCTAATTTTTTTGTAACGAGGTCGTAAAACTGCAAACTGTTTGTGACGCATGACATTTTATTCCTAAACCCATGCTTTGGATTTGCTTTGTAGAAAATGGCCGTTAGTCGTCGTTTAATAATAATAACTTCGGGCATTTTCCTATAACTGAAGTCAGGCACCAGAATTCGCTCGCATGCTATTGGTCCGTCCCAGCCTTTAAGAATAGGAACGACATTAGACAATTCTCATTCCCCAAGAATTACACCTGTGGATAAAAATGCTTTAAAATCCATCTGGGACCAACTCAGCCGCTTCAATTAACATTCTCTGGTAAATTTCGTCGTGGTACTTTCGTACTTTACGCAGTTCTTCTTTATAAAAATCTCTTCATTTTCAAACATATATATACCCGAGCCAATATCAACCTCGAGTCTCTATTTTAGAAAAAATATCGATGCCAAGTAGAAACGTCACCATTCCAAAGCAATAAGATCTGGAGACAAACATCCTACATGTATCAAAGTGTATTGTAACCAAGTACGTTTATTCAATAAAAATGTGAGGACGAACGTGTGAGGAAAAACTATGTGTTGTAAAGAAAAACTCTACTTTTTGTCGACGCCGGGATTCGAACCTACGGATCTGCCATCCCCAGAGCGACCGCTTTAACCGATTAAGCTACGCAGACTCTTGTCAGTAGAAGCTTATTTTGAAGTCTTTTGTGGGTGGACATTACAGTGTGTGTTTGTGACACTTCTACCTGTTAGGAAAATCGTTGCTCAATATTAAAATTCTGACAACGACTTTTGCATTGCAATATGTATTGCAGTTTCCAAGTTCATTGCCCATTCATCATCATTGGTCGTCAGCAAGAGAGAACCCGAGGAAAACGTAAGTCGCATTTCATTACCTTTTCCTGACGAAAAATACGCTTGCTGAGAAACATTTTCGTTGCGCGTACCGACTGAAGCGTACCGACTTGCTCTGATTTAAAAACGAGGTCAAAATACTCATGATTTCAGTGCAGGAGTCTTTGGTGTCCAAGCTGTAGTGAAGGGGAAAGTATCGCCTCAGTATCGTCACAATGTTCGATTTCAAGGACTGCAAAACGTTGATGGCTTTGAAAAACAAGGTTTACTTGCGATTTGGGTGTCTCACTTGCCGACTAGGATTGAAGAGCAGTATCCTATTTCTTCACCACGTCGTGCTGATCAGCGTTTGGAGCCAAATATTGGAAGGTGGTACCGAATTCCATTGCTATTGCTATTGTTGTTGCTCATAGTCTTGAAATGCGACGTATCAGCAAGCGAGAAGAAATACTGACATGTCGCGTTTCTAGCATTGTTGTCAGCGTTAACTTTTACTGCATAATTTTCATATTACTTTACTTTCATTTTTATTTGTCTCTTGTTTTTAAAGGTTTCGTTTTCACACACGTAAGGCTAATTTTTATTATGTGCGTCAATTATGCAGTGTAATTATAAAGTTTATTAATCAAAATATTTTGTAGACACGAGAATGGCTGAGCAATGCTGCTAGTGAGAAGTAAAAGTGATATGAAATATTTCTTTGTAAAACCCAAATCACCAACATTCTTTTAACTCATAGATTTGCGACGCAATTAGTGGTAAATATTTATAATTTGGATCTGAAAAAGCAAGTAAAAGACTGGATTGTAACCCAATCAGACACTCTCCACATGCCCACGTCTAGTGAGCCGTGTTTGGAACAAGCCAGACAGTGCGTCTCATAGAAATCTACCGACTGGGTAAACCAAAGTTTTAGTAGAATATTTGTAATGTATTGAATGAATAACCACGAATATATTAGAAAGCCCAAATAATAATGCCCTTCCGGTGTTAGTGTTTCATTAGAACAACTGCATATTCCTTTAGCTTTACCTATTGCAAAATCTCGCTCGCCTTAGCCGGCTGCTAGAGCATGTGATCGACCAAGATCTGCAGCAAAAGCCGCAGACTGACGTTTGCGAGTATCGTCAAGTTCCAAAGTAGAGCCCTTGAGGCTCTTAACGCGGCAAGATCGTTTACTTGACATAATGTACCAAAACTTAAATAAGCAAAACATATAAATTAAATACTCTGAAAGAGAAACAAATATCAATTAAACAAAAGTTCCACAAAACATAAAGGAATTTCACTTCTAAAATTTCGAGCAAGAAAAGCAAATTGTTAGATAGGCAAAACAATAATTATATCATTCAGTGCTTAAATAGCACAAGTCGAGTAAACTTCGTCAACTACAGTGCAGCTTTGCACTGAATATGACTTCAACACAACAAGTAGAATAATAAATGCTCAAGTTCAGAAACTTATAAGTGAAGTAAGTGTTTTACTAATGCACGATTTTTATCGTAAATTAAGTTTCTTTTAGAAACTATTAAATTTGTCACTTTAAGAGCCATTTAAGCTTATTTAAAATTCTGATTAACTTTTAATGAAGTTCGAACGTTCAATTCGAATCCACAGCTTGAGAATTTACAATCATCTAATTTTAGGCACCTTGCGCGCTTAAAGTTGTTTTCCAAAAGGGCTTAAAGTACCTCAGAACAGAACAGTCAAAAAAGTGCCTTCACGCAAAGCTGCAGTGCAACTCTCTCTCTGATGATCAAAATAGACAATTCTTTTCTTCTTCTTTGCGCAAACCGGTTTGCCTTTTTTATGCCGTCCGTTCTTAAGACGTGATTTCTTTAAACCTGTCTTCTTCTCGTGAAGGGTATGCAAGGTTTTAATTTTTTACGTTAATATGGTTAGGGGTTGCTTTTGGAGTTAGTAGACATTACGCTATATGTTATTATTATGAATTATGTTTTATTTCTTTTGTAATCAAAGTTCTCTTCGTCTGGATAGGAGTACTTTTATTGTACATCGTACCTAGTAAACTATGCAATTATGAGAAGAAATTTCTCCAGGTCTCATAGCTGCCGTACACGCTTAGAGTACCTAAATGTATTTCTGGCCCATTCTGAAAACAAACCAGGGTTTTTCGGTTGGTACCTGAATGAGCTGACAACAACAAATGGGGCAACACAAACCAGATTGATCTCAGAACGTTCTCCTTGGTTATATGAGCCAGGTTTCTTATTTATTTTTCGGACGTTCTGCATTTTGAGCGGATTAGTATTCCGAAATAAATTTCAGCCCCTGTGAGCGCAGTATGCATACAACTGTACATGCCCGACAGCTTTTAAACTATGGCAGCTATAAGACCATTCCGCATCTTACGGCAGCTATAAGAACCTGGATAAGGACGACAGCTATAAGACATGGATAAGGACGGAAGCTATAAGACTTTGAGAAATTCCTTCTCATTGTGCTCCGGAGCGACGGTTCTAGTAATTGAACTACGCTGACAAGTACATGACAACTTAATATCTATATATATATATTGGGGAAGCCACTTATCCTCCCTCCCCCCACGTTGTGCAGAGAATCCAGAGCACGGACCTGAACTTGAGTTTAGATCTGAACGTCCAAGAGTCCTTATTCGGGAGCCATTATAAGAAAACCCTATTGCCAACGCTAGAATTTGAACATGTATCTGTCAGTGCCTGAGCGACTGCTTTCCCAATTAAGCTACGCCGACGGGTACCTGGACAGCTCATTATACATTATCTATTACGCGGAAACCTCACATGTTGTGACATAATACACAATTATGCCACGCCATGTGACATAATACAGTTATGTCCCATGGTGTGACATAATTGTGTATTATTTCACAAACGCATGTTTCACAAACGCAAAATTAATGTCGTACCTAATGATAGATTTGGACCGAAGATTCTAAAGCATACGTTTTTGATGATGCTCTTTCGACATGTTCACATGCTAGGTATGTTCTTTGGAAGGTTCGCCCCGGAAATTACTTTGATAATAAGCTGGTGAGATACTTGTCGGCGCAGCTTAAATGGAACGGCGGTCTCTCCGGAGATGACAGATCCGTAGGTTTGGATCGCGGCGTCGAGAAAAAGGGCAGTTCCCTTACATCGTTTTATAAATGTTAAGGTAAACAACATTCGACACATTTTTACTGCATTGTATACACTTGCTAATTACGAATTTAAAAATTACGTTGCAGCCGTAACTGAATTTTCCTCTACTTCAAATACCTATTATCATTTGGTAAGTAAATCTCTTTTCGACAACCTCTGTGCTAGAACACTTGTCACTTCGTTCTGTTTAAAACTGCAATTACTTTGTCGTCGAGAATGGAATTAAGAGAAAATTGCAATTCATGACTTTAGCTGTTCAACGCGTATATTTAACAAACCATTTGCGCGTATGATACACACACTCCTTAATAAAAGAGTAGGCTAAGTATTCACTCACCCTTCGTTGCGTTCCTGGCGTTACGCACAGAAGTGAAACTTGCAATTAAGAGCCGAAGCTGACAGTGATATATACATATACCTGAGCTTGGAACTGTACTCCCCAGTGGGCGGCAAAGTGCTAAATGAGATCTTTCGAATAACACAGTAAAATGTGAATTAAATCAGTGGCATTCTGACAATGACCTCTTTCTAAACGGTAAATACAGTTTCCATTTTCCCCACTTCGAGATTTAAATGCGGCAAAGTTAACAATCACTCTAAATGCTTACACACTAGATATTTTATTGATCCACATTAACAAACGACATGCGCTACATGGCAGAGAAATTGTAACGCCATGAAAGAGTAAGTAGAAGGAGATGAAAATTGACACACAGATAGATGGACAGAAAATTGAGATCTAAATAAATCATTTCAGTTTCACGATTTTAATGCACTACAGCGTTGGAATAGACAGAAGCATCAGATGAAGTTTGGCCACCTTTTTATGCATTGTAAGCAGTAACCCTGCTAGGTACAGATTCAATCTGCACGCCGGTAGTTGAGATATTTAGGACTATGTGTTATTCACCATCCTCCACAGTTATTAATCTGTTTAGGTTGGAGCAGAGCAGTCAATAGACGGCCAATGATGTTATGTCAGTAACAAGATGAACGGCAGGAGAGGGATCTGGAGACTGCGCTGTCCAAGAAAGCATCTGTATACCTTGCAAGGCCTGCATGCTGATGTATGGTGTGTGTGTGTGTGTGTGTGTGTGTGTATGCGTGGTCGTGCGTTGCTGTGCTGAAAAATACAATTTTGCAACGGTCTGCAGCATCTCATCAAATAGACGTTTTGTCAAACATCAGAACTTCCGGGCTGGATTGCCGTGCCCTGTTCTCAACCTCGAGCCAACGTTTCGATGTGGTTGCACACATCCTCCGCAGGGCAGATATCCTCTTCCGTCTTCACCTCTTCCTCAAATGGTCTGACCATTTGAGGAAGAGGTGAGGTCATTGTTCCTCTAATGCGAACTAGAGGAGACCGACTACTGATACTAAAGGCACACAAAACTATGACCCCACGATGTCATACAGTATGGTATTCCATAGTTGTAGCAAGATTGACCTGTATCCATGTCGTTCGGAAAAGAGAACGTGATTTGTCACTAAACACTTCCATGTTCTTGACTACACCAAGACTACTGATACCATTCTTTCATGTCTTTGGGTTGGTGTCTTCATCAGTGCTCGTTAAAAGCGACTTGACTGCAATCCGTATTCAACCAACCTTCAAGAAACCGTTGTCGCTTATATTAGAAAATCCAATGCTTCTTGCACACTAAGCAGAATGTCGACAGCATTAAGTCGTGTGGCAGCCACTATATGTTTTCGGATGGCTCGATGAAAGTGTGCTGTTGTTCGTCTGCACGCACCTGTACTTTTCCGATGATTGACATTTTCTTCTTCAATCCGTCTGCTACAAATTCGATACGAAATGAACTCAGTGTGTTTCATCCGAGATATGACGACACGATCAACCAGCACTACATAGGCTTACATTGAAACTCTTTGTGAACATCAGTTTGCTTAAACTCTCATCCGCAATATCTCTCAGGCATCTCTTTAATTACACTTTTCTTCTGAAAGGAGAAAAACAGCTAAAAGGACGAGTTTGCTTTGGCTACAAAAGGGAACAAATGTCGAGTCTTACAAATCATGTGTCCAACGTGAATTTCACGTCATCAGCATACATCGTTCAGCTACGTATTAATCTGAAGTAACGTACTGATACGAAGACATCTTCCTGGTGTGGCATTTACTCTTTCTGGCAGTGCATGTGAAGCATGCACCTCAAAATATCTTTATAGCATACGATTATGCACTTATTATACGCACATTTGAAAACATATATGAATATTTAACTCTCACATTTGCAATGTTCTTATAGCATATTCGCTTTTGTCATCCGATTAGCAGCGATAGATCCCTGAACTGAGTAATCCCTTAGTCTAAAACGAATATTATTGAGCATTTTCAACCATGCGCAAAAGTGATACAACAAACACAAAGCGAATTAATGAGGAAGGCTGATAGGTCCAAACTATGTTCGCGACAGTTTTTAACTATGATGAAAGAGTTAATAGCAACTTCAGGGATTTAAGAAACTGTCATGAGAGACACATATGGCTACGAGATCAGAATAAAATTAAAATAAGCAGAGAGGAAAAAGCCGAAGAAAAAACTTAGCCTTTTTTTTTTCAGTTAGCAAAAATAGCAGCGAAAGTTTGATGCTGTGGTTGCTGCTTGAGGAAGATGCATAGTTGCACAGTTTGTGAACTTCCTCATTGTGCGTATTTGGCACGCAGCGGACAAGTCTCAACAACGTTGCAAACGCATTTATTGTTATACAGTATTGTTTACAGCTGCTACGTTGCGCTGACACTTAACGTGATCATGACTGAGGAACGTCTTATGAGAGGGATGTAGTTTTTGGTTTCAGTAATGATAAAGTTTGGTCACGACTTGAAAAGAACATTGCTAAGTTGTGTAAGGAAACATTCCCTTTTTGTCGACGCTGGGACTCAAACCTACGTATCTGCCATCCACGGAGAGAATAAGTTTACCATTTAAGCTACGCCGAGAAGTATCTGGGCAATTTTTGTCGAAGTATTTTGTGGGGAGAGCCTTAGATCTTCCCTCACGTTGAGAGAGAGGTCGGGACACCTACCTGATCTGCAGTGGTGGACCTGACGGTTGGGGCCTTGGTCACTAGTGTGAGCCCCTGTTGGACGCTATTGTGAAGAAACATGCGCTTTTTGTCGACGCCAGGATTCGAACCTACGGGTCTGTCATCTCCGGAGAGACCGCTTTTACCATGTAAACTACGCCGACTTTAATCTGGGAAGATTATTGTCGAAGTCTGTTGCTGGAAGAACCTTACAATTCACATCATTTATCAGATACTCGGAAGACGGTTTAACCCTCCAACCGCCTTGGGTCAGGAATGAAAACTTCTCTTGTGTGCAAAGGAGAGAGAAAATGCAAAGGTTTTCCTTAAAGGATGAATTTCTTCGTCATTGCTATGGAAATAGGGCATATTGCTGGAGATACCTTAAAAATTTCAAGGTTGAAATCCATCAGTTCCATGAAATATATGGAACATGATGTGGTTATAAGGTAGATGAGATTCGCGAGATATCTCGTAAATGCCGGCTGGAGGGGCAGAGCCTGAAATATGTATCAAAAGGATATATACGTTTTAAGCAAGAAACCGCTTAATTTTGTACGTCAAGGTCCTAAAGAACCGCCGAGACCTCCTTGATGATATCTCTGAGCGCTATCAAATAAGCCTGTTGTCCCTCTCTCTGAATATAACTAACAATAAGCCTAATGTGCCTACGCATAGAAAACTATTATTGAAATTTTGTGTTACTCCCAGTTGAATTAGTTTTGCATTCATTCTAACCGTGTTTTCTTTTTACTATTGTGTGAGTCTAGGGAACCGGTAAAGGGTTTCAGTGACCTCAATTCTGCGATAAAATCTCATTTCAATCGTTTTTATATAACTTTTATTCAGTCTGCTTTGAAGTAACCTCAAGTTGTGGAACATCATTGGAACACATATTGCTTGAACAAGTAAGCTTGTTCACATGTTAGTTAGGAAGCATTACTTGTCAAGAGTAAACTGCTTGAGAATATCAAAAACAATAATATATATACCGAGTGGGAAAAACGTCCGTAGGCATTTTAGAAATTCATAAAAATCGGAAAAATAGCCGATATAAAAAACAGTTTGCGGTGTTAGCATCAATAGGCCATGGGAATTCTTTTAAGACAGGAGTAAAATAGCTAAGAAAAACAGCCGTTTGGTGGCGCTGACGTACACATGACAAAAAAAAGAAATGCAAATAACGAACAGAATGCCTCCAAATCGTATATTACACTGATATGTGTTCCCCATGACTTCCACCACAGGGGATAACACATAGTAGGCGAGTCACAAATCCAGAAGCGGCAGAGTGCAGAAGTTCCGGATGTACATACAACTGACACCTCTCGGTGGATCGCATCTTTCAGTTCCAACAGACTGGATGGACCAGATCGATACACGCAAAATTTCATATATCCCCACAACCAGCCGGTGTCACTTCTGGAGACCAAGGAGTTCATGGGAACCTGCAGACTTTGCTAATGATTTTGTCGTCCCCGAACGCTTCCATCAGGAATGCTTTGACCGAAGTAGTAGTGTCACTTAAACTTCGAAGGCTTTCGCGGCCAGAGTAATCAACATACATAGAGGCTTCTGGGTCAGAGTGCCGCGTCAATCGGAGTTCTTGGTTCCAACGTTTCGACGTGGTTGCACACATCTTCTTCAGGGAACTGAAGCTGAAATCGAAATCAGCTTCAGTTCCCTGAAGAAGATGTGTGCAATCACGTCGAAACGTTGGAACCAAGAACTCCAATTGACGCGGCACTCTGACCCAGAAGTCTCTATGTAAGTAGTGTGACTAGTTGCTCTGTCCTGCGTAAATGTGCTGTGAAAAAGCGTGTCTCTTTCACGCAAACACAGTACAACATTCTAGAGCAGAAGTGTTAAATAACGCTGTGCATTCACCGTAGCCGTTTACCAGCCATTTACTAGGCGCTGAGTTTCAAAGAAGAAGGGTCCTATGATGAAGAAACCTCTGAACCCACACCATATTGTGACGTTTTGACAATACAACGGTTTCTGCGTGTACTCAGATGGATTACACGACACCCAGATGAGACAGTTATGGGTGTTAACGTTGCCGTGAAGCGTAAAATGACCCTCATCTGTCCACAGGATATTAAAGACCCAGGTGTGGTCCTGTTCGATTTCGGAGAAAGCCCATTTCGCGAGTGCTTCCTTCTGTGGGGTGTTTGCTGTTGAAAGTTCATGGCAGGACTGTAATCGATATAAGTACAGAACAAGGATTCCATGATGAATATTGGGTACCGATGATGGCGGTACACCCAGACGTCTGGAGCTTCACGAGCACTACTGATCCCTGCAGCTGATGCGGACCATATTGCGTCCATTTCTGCCGCAACAAGCGACGAACGAGCCTCTCTTGAACATGGTCGTCCGAGTCGTGCACGATCCTTCGTCATTCCAGTTAACTCAAACCTCTGGACAAGTTTTTTGAGACCTATAAGTGTTAAAGACCCTTTCTCTTTCTCTCTCTCTCTTTTCCACTCCTGAAATTCTTCTGAACTTAGAATTTACGCAAGACAATGATTGATTGTTTGTTTACGTAAAACAACTTCACTAACAACGTTTTATCGGATACACTCAGCATCCTTGTTAACACACACGGTTTACACCTGTGAAGTGATTGCGGATTTATTTGCATATTCTTATTTGCATATTTCTACTGTAGTTGTTCGCACCAGCGCCAACTAGCGGCTGTTTTCTTTTTTTAGTTTCTTTTTTCCTGTCTTAAAAACAATTCCCGTGTCCCAGCTATGTTAACCCGCAAACCGTTTTTTATTTCGGTCATTTTTCCGGTTTTTATGAATTTTTAAAATGTCTACGGACTTTTGGCCCACCAGATATATATATATTTGAATTTCATTAAAAGGCAAGGCATATGGCTGTCTGCTTAAATTTTGTTTATCAGGAGGTTTCCCTAGAAGGATATATGGAAATCCTAATTAAACGCACACTGGCTTATGAGATAATAACTCCCACCCCAAGAAGAATTAACTGCGTTGAAAATGAGGACCTGGAGCTCGTGATGTGAGCCTCACTATAGTCTAGGCAACCCAAAACAATCATTCTTGAGTAAAATATTCACATCCCTAAGGAAGGGGGACGTCCGTGGAAAAGCTAGTAAAGTAATAACACACAAATACGTATATATTGTTTTGTTCCAAAACTTCGCCATTGCAGCGTTACATTCACTGAATTAGTATTTAAATTCTTTCATTACGGCTTTTACATGACTTACGCTATTTATTTAAATCTCTATATTGCTGTTGATTGGTAACAAATAGACCTTTACACAATACGTAAGAACTGTCGATTATTACACAATACGTAAGGAGTGTCGATCTTTCACATTGGCAGTACTAGATCTGCGCATAATACGTTCCTGTGCTTAAATCGTACTCAAACAGGCGAACACATTTAATACAAATACAAATACAAATACAAAATGAGAGTCAGCAACAGGCAAAT
>JJRW01S0002396.1:69482-82412 GCA_001188405.1 Loxosceles reclusa
AAACAGTTTAGTATGGAAAGTCTTATAAAATCTAAATTTAAGTGAAACGGAGGTGGTATTAATGTTTCAGATTACTAAAATTTCATCTTGTTCTCATGTGTGTTTAGCCACAGTTGATTTTTGGTTTTCCTTTTTTCTGACGTAAGCCTCGTACTCTTTAATGCTGAATCTGAGTTGTCTTCGGGTTTGTCCAGTATATGAAAAGCCGCGATGACATGGAATGCGGTTTTTCTCCTCCTTTAGTCATAAGCTTTATGTACAAACCTAAAATTTGGTCATGGGGAATCCTCTGTCTATTGTGTTAGTTGACATTTACACTCGTTGCTTTGAAGGAAAAATTCTTCCAGGGTATATAACTCCATTTCTGGGCCATATAATTTATATACCTTTTTTTTTTTTTTTTGGCTATAACAGTATTTTATAGAATTCAACGGTACAGTTTACATCTGTAGGAAACCCCCCTTAGGGGCCAATCTTTTCGGTCACTATGTGGGATACGACGTGGGGTTCCCGAGGTTCTCTAGCCATTTAGTATTCCATACTAACCTTCTGTTTGTCCTTACCGGTCCTTGTGCAATTAATTTTAATAAACCGACGAAATCCTGTACGAAATGAAACGAAGCGGCATAGGATCGAGTTAACAGTTCTGTTGCCTGTTGTGACTAGTGAAGATTATGCAGTGTTCATGTCCGAGAAAGTTCATGTCTTGGCGTATACATATATATACAGGTAACCGTAAAGTTGTATACTTCAGTTGAAGTATTCTCCTGTACGATCTAACTGCATCAAATGAAGAATATGTCGTATATGGGTTAATTGTGTGGCTAAAAAACTTAGGTTTTTTTTGTTAAGTTTTGTGTTACTGGTTTAGTTGTCTTTTATTTAGTCTAATTTCTGAAGTCTTTTCATATCGCCGAGTGCTGTCAATCCTCCTCCTCCTGGAGGTTCTAAATTTAACTTCCGATAACATTTGCTCCTCCATCAACGATATTAGTTGTCGGAACTCGCTCATTAAGTTAAGGCTTAATTATGTTTTCTTAATTAGTCCAAAGTGCTTCGAAACTGCAATTTGTTTAAGAGTGTGTGCGTATGAAGAGAAGTGTCTAGCCACATGTCTAATGAAAAATAAAACCTCGTGCTAATTGCTAATTACTTCTTTTGAAGAGCTGATTGATCATACAACGGGCGCATAAAAATGTGCGTTTTTTTTTTTGTTCTTTCCCCTTGGCACGCTTATATATTTTAAAGCTTGTATTGTTCGTTATTGAGCATAAAAGCTTTCATAATTCGATTTTCCTAAATGCTGTAATAAAACGCAACAGTTTTGTCTCCAAGTTTTCCCGAAACTTTCAACCGTGCAAATAATAATGAATACTTTTTTGCGCTTCAATTTCACGAGACATTGTAAATTAATGCAATATTGCATGCATAAATGAACTTGTGTGCATGGAACATATTCGTATATACAAATAGGGAACAAGCAGACGTCAGAGATAAGTTTATACACTGGTTCGCATACAAGTGTTGCGACAATGAACATGAAAGTGTTGTGCTCGTCGACGGTTAAAAAAAAAATTGATTCTGTTTATGTGCCAAATACAACATTAGCGGTCAGCTACTGGCTAATTCTCACCATGGCTGACGACGCTCCAAAACCCCATGAAATTGTGGAAACGTCCGTTGTCATATATGGAACATTTATCATCAGGAAGCTAAATTCAGTATCGAATCTACTTTTGATAGCACCCAATTAACTGTTCTGCAGGAACCAAACACGACTTCCTTCGTTATAAGGAAAAAAATGATTTCTGTATAAGTTCCATCGTCCGAAATATATTGCAGTCACGGAACGAAATTCCTTCCTCAGAAATATATCATTGATTTCTGTATAAGTTCCATCGTCCGAAATATATTGCAGTCACGGAACAGAATTCCTTCCTCAGAAATATACTGATAAACATGATGAAAAGAAAAAAGAAAGAAAAAGAAACGAAAAAACGCGCAGTATACATACAATGAAGTGCCAAAAGTCATAGGATATTCCGCAATATCGTGTCGGACTGCCTTTATATCGGAGAAGTGCAGCAACTTGACGTGGCATTGAGTCAACTAGTAATCGGAAGTCCCCGGACGAAATGTTCAATCATGCTGTCTGTATAGCCGTCCATAATTGCGGAAGTGTTCCAGGAGCAGGATGTTTCGCATGTACGGACCTTTCGATTATATCCCAAATTTGTTCGATTGGGTTCGTGTCTGGCGATTTAGGCGGCCACATCATTCGCAGAAACTCTCTAGAATGTTCGTCAAACCAATCGCGAACGATTTTGTCCCTGTGCATTTTCATCCTGGAAAACCCTATCGTTGTTTGGGTACATGAAGTCCATGAAAGGCTGCAAATGATTTCCAAGTAGCTGAACATAACGATTTCCAGTCGTGTATGGTTCAGTTTGACCAGAAGACACAGTCCATGCCATGAAAAAATAACCCACACCGTTATGAAACCACCACCAACATGTACAGTACCTTATTGACAACTTGGGTCCATGGCCTCGTGAGATGTGCGCCACATCCGAACCCTACCATCAGCTCGTACCAACTGGACCCGTGACTCAGCTCATATGGCGCCAATTGGTATGTTCACGAGCCCACGATAGGCGCAGTTGACGTGGCGGGTTGTTAGTAAAAGCACTAGAGTCGGTCTTTTGCTGCCATATCCGACCAGTACCAAATGTCTTGCACTCACTTCAGGAACACGTGCCTAGTACCTGACTCATTGATTGTTGCTGTTATTTGACGCATATTACTTGTCTGTTAGCACGTTCTAATCTACTCAGACGTAGCTGGTCGCGGTCGTTATGTACACTGGGTTGACCACTGCATTGTCCATTGTGGGAATTGAAACTTGAAATCAGGTACTCTCGGCACACGCTTGACACTGTGAATCGAGGAATGTTGAATTTCCGAACAATGTCGAAAATGGAATACTCTGTGCGTCTAGCTCCAAATAGCATTCCGCGTTCAAAGTTGGCCACTTCTCGTAGTGTACCCATAATAACGTCAGACAACGTTTCACAGAAATCACAACCGTGCAAGTGAAAGAACTGACAAAGCACTGCCTATCTACGACTATTTTAAGCTACGTTACCGAAACCTGGATATTTGCATATTACTACCCCATGACGTTTGACACTTCAGTGCACATATATATGCATAAATTTGTAATGGACATGGTGAAAGTTCGGTCACTGGTCGGAAACACGGCGACTCGCGACGTTTCAACCGTCGCCTACGGCCTTCGTCTGATGAAGGGCTGCGACTCTTCCTCACCTCATTTCCCTGATGAAGGCTGTCGACTACGACTTTCATCAGGCGAATAAGACTTAAAGCTACGGCTTCGTCATAACTTAAATCCGGAGAAACCGCTCTAAGCTGTTTCTCCAGAGCTAAACATTTTGGGTTCGAATCCCGGCGTCGACAACTTTTCTTTACAACTTGCCACTTAAGTATCCTTAAGTATCACATGATGCTGACATTCAATTTCAGTACAATTTCCAGCCCATGTTCAAGATGTCTTTCTGATTACGGTCGTCTACGATTTTAGCCTTTCGAGTTATCACTGGCTTCAAAAGCTTGATTGGGAAGGAGTATTTTCGGATGGAGGAAGTGGTGAGAATCGCGCGACGCCAAATCACCAGACCCATATGAAAGAAGAGGTGACTAAAGGGTTCGTTCGCGTGCCACATCACTATACACAATTTTCATATTTCAATGAGCACTCACACTCGTTTCCAAACAGTGCCACCCCTCAAGGGCCTATCCTTTTGGTAAGTAGGAGGCGTGACGTGCTGTCCCAATCAGTGTTTCATAATTACCTTGTTTTTGGCATAGTATGGTCTTACAAGTTCTTGCGCGATTAAATTCTAATTAACCAATCAACCTGGCTGTATCACCGCATTTCCAGCTTAAACCTCATACACCTAATGACTAATAAAGAATGGATGGTCGAATATAGATAGCCCAATCCTAGCATACAAAATACGAATTACAAACTCATTTTTACAGTTGGTGAGACCTTCAATTGTTTTTACGGTCTTGCGTCCTACAATTGTTATTATTATGTATGATGAAATACACGAAATGGTGCCAGTATCTTATCAGCGAAAGGTGAAAGCCTCTACACATGGGCAAAGAGGTTCAACAATGTGCGACATACACTATGTGACAAAAACAAATCAAAACGCTTCCACGAGGTTGCTCGATCTTAATAAAATTTGGCATGTGTGAAGTATATGAAGTAATAAGGAAGTGATACAAATATATGAAATGTACACAACTCTTTATTATTGAACGACACATAACAACTCATTTATTGGTAAGGCGCTAATCATCTTCACCATACCCACTCCGGACGCGATATATATACGTTGCATTGCGAGACATGAACTTATACAATTACAGCAAAACTCTTACTCAGTCAGTCCTATGTAGTGCATTCTGCGAAGCATCTTGAACCTATTTCTGATCTACAGAAGACAGTGCAACTGATTATCAAGTATGTGTTAAACACAGCTGAGGGTATTGCTGGCCAGGGGTATAACACTACAGAGGCACTCTTGGGAAACACCAGTCGTGAGTGGCGGGTCATTGCCTTGTTGATAAATGATCCTGAAACACTTGCTACGATCAGGACACATTGCTGTGATGTCGCCCTACAAAAAGTGGGGAGGGGGAAAGTAGCGAGGCTGGCGTATGAGATGGCTTCCCCCCTCACGCCATTACAGTAATGTGCCGCGCAACAGTGACCTAAGAATGAGAACGCTAGCCGTGTATGTGCCATGTGCAAATGTGGTGATCATCTGCCCTAAATGTTGGGATTCATCACTACAGATGATATGCGGTCATTCCGCGCCTGACCACAATTCTCTGGCGCAGTGCCACACCAGACAAAGCCGACGATGTCCGGTAGTCAAAGACGGACGTGTTAAAGGGCAGCCTACCTGACCATGAAGAAGTAGTTACTGTAAAGCTGATGACATGAATCATTTAATTGTCGACAATGACGATGTCGAGGCAATTGCAGATTGTCCCACAATCACTTAATCCTCCTTTGTTGTCATTTGTTGTTTGTCCGTGCATTCATCCTTCTGCAAAATTTTCACGAACCCATGGCTGTCAATATCTGTCAAGGACATCGGGTGTTTTTCCGAGATGACGGCCAATCGGTCGAGTGAACCGTTCTGCTTCCATTGGGCCGACGATACGATTCCTTTCACTGTAATTTAGTTGCACATACGGTGTTCGAGTGCGTCATCCAAACATTCTGCACCATAAATTCGCGGTAAGTAAATGGTAACAATAAACCAGAGAATTCACAGCGAGCCGCTTGCACTTCTGAAACGAGCCATACTGATGCTCACAGAAGAAGGGCTTGAGCACCAGGGAACGTCTATCACGTCTGATGGCCAAACTTTAATCATTTCCATTTCTGGTGCAGTGTTTGGAGTTTTCTGCTGCAAGCAGTTCTCATTTCCCGAGGATATGCCTCGTATGTGTTTAATCGTACGATAATCTCTATCGTGATATTAATTGATTATACTTAATTTGCTTTAATTGCCAGTTAACGTTTGTAATTAAGTGCAAAACAATTGAAATGAAAAACAACAACAACTTCACTTCACTCCACTTTACTTGTCAAAAGCACAGTAACTTGTAAAACATACAACTGTCAATTATTGAAAGATCCGTTTCTTTTTTTTTCCTCGAATATTACACAATTCTGAAAACCAAAAAAAAACTTTTCTAGTTTCTCAAATGATAAAAAACAAAAGAACACAAAAGCATCTTTCTGTAAACATTTTCTTTGCTTTATAAAAGGAAATGTTGATTTGTAAGTAGTTGATTATCACCCTCTTGTTAATGAGAATATAAACATACAGGTTTTACAAACGTACTTTGTGAACGGTATAAGCTCTATTTAAGCACAGCGTGTCTGCTGCGACTCGTTCTGTTGGATCTGCAGGAGCGTCAAACACTATTGTGTCGGTGGGATCCAGTTACAGCCCCACGGATAGGAAAAGAAGCTCCACCAACACTTAGTTGCCGGAGAATATTCATACATCGAATATATATATATGTATAATATATATGCATTTTGAAAACCGTCAGGATATCTTCGTGGGAACAATAAATACAGAAAATACTGTCATATGCACATACACGTGGCTAACGGTGTTCACAAAGAGCGTTCGCGATTTACGCACGGGGGGGAGGGGAACTGGACACAATCTGAGCAATTATACACGCAGCAAAGCGTTTGACGCCCCAGCATCAGAATACCCAGTTGATTTCCAGAAGAATTTTGTTCGTTAACAACGTCATTTATTTGATCAAATAGAACGAAACAAGTAATGAAACGAAAGCAATCAAATGCAAAAGTTTTTTTTTTAAACACAACAATACACATTTCAGCACATTGAGAAAGTTTCAAGCAGGAGCCTCAATGACTCGGAGATTGTCCTTTTTCAACGTGGAAGTTTGTCAAGAACTGTTCTCCCTCGGTCGTCGTTGGCTTCAAGGTCAGGTAGTTCCCTTCGAGGAATACATGTGTATATCCGTATGCTGGTAAGGTACAGACGCGTTTGGTACGCACCACGCGGTGATCCAGACGTCACTCTCGACAAACGTCAGAGGAAAGTATTAAAACTTCGTGAAAAACAGATACATGCACTACATATATGTATGTATGTACACTAATACCTAGGTACTTACAAAATATATCAGCTTTACACTGATCCATTTGAGTAACAAACAAACTCATATACGCACTCGTTATATTTTTTGTGTGTTTTTTAAGGTGCGTCACGAGATATGGCCATCAGGCTAACCACCATCTGGAGTAGTGCGGAGATACATATAGAATACACCTGACGTTTCTTAGGTACAGGCACAGTTACAATTGAGAGATTGCTTGATACGATTTGAAACAGTCAACTAACTTTAATGCGAACCTTACATGTATGTCTAAATTTAGCAGCTAAGAAACTATTCAAGGAAATTATATTTTAAAATCACGAATTATGATTCACGTATAATATTTATATTGAACGCCATCTAAGATGTGAAACCTCTTTTATTATTACAGAATACAGAAAGGATTGTTAAATGCTTATTCTTTTCATAATACTGCAGAGTAAAAGTTTTCAGATTAACTTCAAACAACAAAAAGGTATAAAACAGGGTTATGACAAACAGTGAAGAACACTGACTTCTACAAAAACTACAGACAGAAGAAATCAACGAGAAACGACTGTAAAATGGCAAAAGATCAATGAAAACGGCTTAAAATTGAATATTCAATTACAGCACGATATTCAACGTGATATTCAATTAGCCCATCTGGAAAAAAAAGTATTCAGGTATTTCTTGCAAACTAACTGGAAACAAAGTTTATGGGCCGGGAACTAACTGAAAACAAAGTCTACAGGCCAAACATAAAAAGTAAATTCCTATCTGCATAAGGCAATGCACTGCTTTCATGAAGCAGTAAGCTCTGTTAAAATGTATCCCACAATCTTATGATTTAGCAATTAGCCAGATTTTCAAACGCGCTGATGACGAATATATATAATACGTTTTGATGTATTAAAAACCGCTCTCGGACAATTTCAATTAGCCATCCTGTACTAATTTACTGACTTCAATAAAGATCTTTGATGGCCAATAGACTTCAAAATTTGCGATGGCCAACCAAATTCCAAATCTACAACGGTCAACCGCTTTTCCAGATAGAAGACGGCCAACCCAACTTCCAAATCGACGACGGCCAACCCAACTTCCAGATCGACGACGGCCGAACCAACTTCCAGATCGACGACGGCCAACTTTCAGATCGACGACAGCCAACTTTCAGATCGACGACGGCCAACTTCCAGATCGACGACAGCCAACTTCCAGATCGACGACAGCCAACTTCCAGATCGACGACGGACAACCGATTTCCAGATCGACGACGGACAACCGATTTCCAAATCGACAATGGGTGTCCACTTCACCATCAAAATCATTCTAATCCATCATTTCTGTTATGTGTTTTGGAATTTTAGTTTACAAAGAATGGCCTTTTTGATTTTTTTCAAAGTGGATCAGGAACATCTCATTTGAGCAGCCTTATTTATAAAGAGATACTGAGTAATGCTATTTTCCCCTCCACGTCTCTTACGGTGGTCAGTACATTTAGAACTTTATTTTCGTAAAAGAGAGATTTTGCGAAATATAACAGGTTGAAAGAAGGGATACGGAAGCCACTTGTTTAAGGAATTATTTCTGGTTGAGAGATCAGCTAATACAAAAGGAACTTATGGTCGTTACTATGTCTTGAAGTAAGCCACTGTGCAGAGAATTCGCACTTGGCGTATATAAAGTTACGCTGCTTCTAGAACAGGAAGAAATAAATCTCCGTGCAATAGATCATTAGATCCTTAAGATGCTTGCAAAATCGTGGTAACTCGCAACGTCGTAAGAACCGACGAATTAGTAGTTTCATAAAACGCTTATCAAATCTGCTTATTTTCTTAATACCACCAACAACACACATGCCTTTAGAAAGACAGCTGAGTTTGTTCATTGCAGACGATTTTTCTTGACAGAATTTTAAAGAAATAGAATGATCTTAACGGCAGCCAGACTCAAATCGAGAACCTTCCACATCTACAGGTACTTGTAGGTACACCAAACAACTGTGATATGCAATCCAATGACAAAGATATCAAATATTTAGTTATAACAAATGTAGGTATATGCCATTTACTACAATTGTGATTTATGTATCTTTAAATATACATTTATGTTACTTATGTTCTGTTGAAATAAAATGTCTGATGGTAGCATGATGCAGTTCGGACAGCATTTGCTCGGTGCATCCTTAGCAGAGATATGTGAGGTTGTCCGTTCGACTTTGGCTTCCTCAAATTTATTGTTTCTTTTCATTACGGCATATTATTTCTGTTTCATAATTGCATTGTCTTTATTATTTTGCTTAATTCATTCTGTTAATTATATTCAGTTAAATATTTTCTGTTAATTATATTCTGTTTAATTTATTCTGTTCATCATATTCTGCTTACTTTATTGGGTTTCTCTAATCTGTCCAGCATAAGGAAGCAACTGGCTTTCTAAAACGTCATGCACGCCGTTTGCGGTGTTAGACAAATGCCAGTTACTTATTTTTCATTGTAGGTAACGTTTTCTTTCACTTCAAATCGTGTTCATTATATGAAGATTGCATCTCACACGATGGTAAAATGATAAACAAGAGTTCGTGCATATTCCAACTCAGAGCACAAACTTAGCGCAAAAACTTACGTCTACGGTTTATAAGTTCTTTGTTGTAGCATCTGCTATAAATAAACACAAACCATAAGCATGTTGGTGCAAAGTATAAAGTGTGTGCAGGAAACTAACAATTTCATTCTAATAAACAACACACATACATATATATATATGTATTTTTTGGATCAAAACGTTTTTTGACAATGGATATTCAACAGAGTTTTTCTGTTCTTGCTAAAGAAAGCACTTTTTTCAAGGCAAGAAATCATGGTCGGACTTCCAAACTCCATACGCCGTACTTCAGGATTCAGGATATTGGAACCTACTTTTCTAGAAGTATATAAAACTCAAGACACACCTGCATTCGATGCAACCATTCGAAGTATAGACAGCTTGCTAAGGTGTCAGCAATCTCAGTATATGCTGATTAGCTTTTAGTATCTACCCGTATTTATCCTAGAAAACGAATAAAAGGCGTGGATCTTTTTTCATCAGGTGATTAGACAATAGAGATGACATATTGCCATCAGTGTGGCGTATACCCATATTGGCCGTGAAGGACATAGGATTCATATTCGCTATTTTCGTTTCCTAGAATAGCATCCTGCAGAAAAGGCATAAATGTTAAAAGCTTCAGCAGGTAGTTTCAGAGCTGGTTATAGTTTCCACCACAGGCAGATGTATAGTCTGCTTCAAAGTTTTAAGGCCAAACGAACAAGTGTAACCATATCTTCATGAAGAATAATCGAAATAACCAGGTTAATCGATGATTATGATCAAGGTAGGGTTAACGTCTTTATCAACAGGCAAAGCTGGGACGCTAGCTACTTTGGTTTCTGTTACAAATTAGTAATATGGTGGCCACTATGAATGAAATAATTTACCTAATTAACCGCAATAACCTTACTTGGTTATTTTTATTTTCTATTCTGCCACGTTGCTTTCACAAAGCTCATACAATGGGCATTTCTAGGCCATATGTAGTCTTAATTAATGATTGTAGCAAATGTCTGACCTGTTGCATACAAAAATACAGTGACGTCTGGATCGCTTTTGCTTCTTTTCGGTCGTAATAAAATCGAAACTGCACGTATAATTACGTGGATTATCGTAAGATTACGCAATCGCCACTGAACTTGCAACCTAATGGAACACCTCCTGCTTAGGCTCGACTGGAAGCTCTTGTAAAAGGGGCGGTAACTGTTCAAAGAAAGCTCGGAAAATTCACCTATTAGAGCACGTTCTTTCCTTGTCTCAGTTGGAAGTATGATTTTATTTCAATGAAATATGTTTTTCCTATCATTACTTGAAAAATGAGAAAAAAAAATATATGAAGAAAATATTCACTGTTTTAAATTCTACATCCATTACGTATTAAGGCACTTGAAACTAAGAATATGATATGCAAAAAAAGGACCCTGGATTATTGGAATGACATATCATTGTCCTCGAAATGTAACCTTATACGTATCTCGTACATTAACAAGACCTAAAACAAAAATGAAAAAAATTATCCTGATTGTTAACAGTATTTAGATTGCTACTAGAGAGTGAATGCTTGTATTCTTATTGGGATTGCAAACTACGATTTCTGGTATACATCAAAACATGCTCTCTGGCACAAACTTTACTGATCTACATAAATCCTACAATCAGTAACATAATCAATATACGGCATTTTGTGATATTCTTAATGATGAAAGCTATTAATTGTGAAGTACTCACGGGTATACGTTAATCAATGTACTACAGTATTCTAATATTACACATGTAATGGAAGATATTTTCTACTATCCATTTTATATATATGAATTATAATATTTGTTCAATTGATGTACGGATTTGATAATCCCAAGGCTTAAGTGTTCGTTAAAATTTACATTTCTCGCACTTTTAATTGCGAAACATGATGTAACATAAATATTTTTGGGCTAGTAGCTAGTGTTGATTAAGTGATTCGTGCGATCACCTGTGGAATTTTTCGTTCAGATTGTTCCGGTTGATTCCTATGCGCGGGCGCAAAAAAGGTATTTCACAAGGTTGCAAGTGTCAAGCGGAATAAAATGGTTACTCGTGGTTAGTGATTATTCTTTTGCTCAAGCGAGCAAATTTCACACTAAACGCTTTGTCGTACGAGCATGATTTTCCCCCCTTCTTCTTTTGGAAGTCCAAACCGCGTAGCGGCTGTTTATGTCCTGGAGTAAAATTCCAGAAATAACGTTAACGGAGACTGAAGATTCACTCTCCTTCTTTGTCATCCCGGAACAGGTAGGTGGTCCAGTAGACGAGGTTGAAGAGGGCAAACATAAGCGGGAAGAAAATCCTCGACGTCACATCAATGCGCTTCGAGCGAGTCGGGAATTTGTTGAGCCACATTTTCCACAGGTTTCGCCTTTTCTTCTTCACTGGCTCCATGTGCACCTCGCAGTGGCGGAATTTGTCGGCGCCTGTCTGCACCAACGGTTTCTGTGGAAAAGAAAGATATTTTAATTCAGGCAACGTTTTTTCTTATCACTCTTGTATGTCAAATTGGATTTCAAAGCATCTTGGTCAATGTTCACTCGACAACTATGGTAAAGCAAAGAAATGCTGAAATTATATCTCACGCGAATAGTTCTCTGTCATTAGGGAGGCAATAAAATTTTTCATATGTATTAACAGAAATCAAGGCAAGAGAAGAATTGGGTCTGCTCGAAGTCGATAGTTCTATACAGGGTGTCTTTACAAAATAAGAGGGGTGATAGTACCCAACCAGACGAGCAATAATGACCATGAAACATAGGGTTGCATTCCACTCTGTGAGGCAGAAAAAAGTAAAGTGGAAACGCGTCGAGCATGGATAAGTCATCGCCTCTGACGTCGTTAGGTATGCAAATGTACAGTGAGAAGAACCAGCAGAGTAGGGTCCGTAGACAGCCAATCAGATTACACGTTGCATCGGACGTGGCGGACCTGTGGCTTGGCCTCCTCGCTCACCGGACCTCAAGCCACTGGACTATTTCTTCTGGGGGCACATGAAATCTTTAGTGTACGAGACGCTTGTGGACTCGGCTGAAGATCTCGTAGCAGGAATCGTTGTTGCAGCAAACAAAATCAACACAACACTCGGAATATTCGAGAAAGTGCGCAAGTCATTTCTTCGCCGCCTTTTTGAGCTCTTGCTGCAGTTTTTTCGCTGATCAATAAATCAGATTGTGCAACTTTTAGTATCGTTCATTCGCTTTCCCAACACTTCGGTCAGTTCATGTTGAAATTGCAATTTTACTCCTTTCTGCCTCACAGAGTGGAGTGACTCTATGCTCCAGGGTTATTATTGCTCGTCTGGATGGGTACTATCACCCCTCTTATTTTGTAAAGAAAAATTTAGACTCAGCTTGTATAAGTAGACGCATGACTAAAGAAGTAAGGAAGGAAAGGATTGAAGTGAGTAGGAGACGATATTCTGCCTCATTCACTGTGTTGGAACAGGATAATGTGATGGTATGAGCTGCGTATCCAATTTTGACTGGATCCAGAAATTGTGTTTGTAAATTGAAAAGTCCGCCTGCACCGAACTAGCTGGAGAGACATGAGAATCTAAATTACTTAAACTGGAAGTTGGAC
>JJRW01S0002407.1:3336-18445 GCA_001188405.1 Loxosceles reclusa
ATTAGAAATTACAAGAAAAGATCGGGAAATTAAATACTTGAGTCACAGACAACAGACCAAAACCTAAAGCTTCTAAACAACTCAAATGAATCTAATCTGTTCACACCTTATTGAAAACGTGATAATAAGCGACCAATGCAGGTTCATGAGTAATTGCTAAAAAGTGAGAAACGTGCCAGGAAACGACCATATGCAAGATGGATAGATGAGGTTATGAAATTCGTAGGACAGATTTGGATAGATTGATGGAGTAAAAATATCAGACATTTTATAATGCAAATGTAGACTATTTTTACTTAAAGGAAGTAAACCACAATTCATAGGTGAGGGACATGTGACGAAAGTTCATCACCTCTAAGCAAGTGGACGCGAATCAGTAAATTACGCAGGTTAGGCATTAAAAAATAAGATTAAAATTACAAAGCATTAAAATACAAAAGTTAGGAAGGAAATGGTTAAGAAATTTTATAATTATAGACTTAATGTGAACATATTTTAGTGATCTTTGCTGTTAATGTCATGGATTAATTGATGCTCTGTTTTAATTGTACCTTTCTATTCTGATGCTTTGTTTCCTTGTTTGTATTTTGTAAAATATGATGTAAAGTTTGCCAACCATTTGAGCCCGAGCGTAATAGATAAAGCCTTGTTTACAAAAATAACAGAGCACGGAATTTGAATTAAAATATTTCATAATTTAAAAAGAATGGTCCAACAGCGTAAAAATCTAATTTTCCAAATTCACGAATAATGAAGTACAGCTGTGAAGTATTCCAAAGAAATTTCATTTTCTTTATTTTCAGAGAGCCTTGGGGGAACTCGCTGTCACAAAATTAGCTTTAGCGATTCTTCTCATTTTCAAAGGGATAACTAAGCAGAGACTCAAGAACAACAATTGTTTGCAGGGGCACGCAGTGTCCTCCCAGGAGTCATTAGCTCAAATCCAAGATCTGCTCACAAAATAGAAAAATGAATCGAAAATACAAATAATCATTATATTCTTGTCTTTTCATGTCTTTGCATGAAGCAATTTTGTCTTCAATTTAAAAATCTCATCATTGTTCGCATTTATTAAACTGGATTTTATTCTTCATGAAGGAATAACTAGATGAATGATATTTTCTAAAACATATTTTTTTTAATTCTGAATTATTTACGAAGCAATTACTCAATGTGAAGTTTCATTGTAAAGAAAACTTTACATCGAATAGCCATTGCCGGGATTCGAACCAAAGGACTTGTCAGCTCTGGAGGGAGACTGCTTTTCCACTTAAGCTACGCCGACGTTTATCTGGGAAGCTTATTTTCGAATTATTTTGTGTGTGTGGGATGGGGGAGGCTTATGTAATGCACATCGAAGTGTGTGTGAAACCCATAAGGTAATTCACCAGATAGGAAGATAGGAAAACATTTCAAAATTTCCAGTGTTTTCAGTGTGGGGTGTTAATCGAATTCTCGTTACGGAATGGTGGTAGCAAACTCAAGTTGAGAGTGTATCGAATATGAGAGACTATGCGAGATTTTGTGAGAAGATAATTTCTAGACATTTCGCTCCATTTCTAATATCGCTTTTAAAATACATTTTTCCTTGTGGAACTTCATTCAGTAACTTGACGTGGGGGGTCTACTGTAGCTCATTATTATTCTGTATCTGTATCTTAACCTGGAAATTCTGTACTTCTTTTTTTCGAAGTCGTGGAATCGAATCAAGTAGAACTGAGCAACACCTTTACGAGCTTCGTGAGATCACTCTTATTTAGTAAAGGATCTACATAAGTAAAAGTTAGTAAAATGCACCAAATAAAAGCTAAACGCTGTGTAATAAACTTCGACTCACTCAGCTTCCCTAAGGGGATGGTCATTTGGCAAATATAGGCAGCGAAGCAGCATTTCCGTGGCGCCCCAACTGTTTTATCCCCCATTTACGACACCGTGTGTGGCGCAACGCAAAATTTACGGGTCCTTGTGCTATTAACTTTTAAAAACCAAACGGATCTCTCTAATTAAAGCTCGGGACAAGTTACTATTTCTAAAAAGTGCGGTATTATATAGAATTCATTTATGTAAATTGCCAACTCGGGTACAGTGATAAAGAATAGTAGGGGGTTGCAAAATACGTTGTTACGGTTTTCGTGTAAACGCGTATTACAGAACACAAGGTAAGCAATTCGGCTGCTTTACTAATTTATTGTTTGGTATGATATTTCCTCCCACAACTCACATAAATAATAAACTGCTTCTGTGTAAACGTTATCATAGATCAATTGGGAGAGCACTCATTCTGGAACTGAAAGATCTGTGGCTCGAATTCCGTTGTTCAGGGGGTGGCTTGTTACAAAACGCATAAATGTTTCAAATGTTCTCGATAGGGTAATACTATGCAAAGCAATTTGTATTTTACTATGCTATTATTCTTGTTTTTATGTGATCTAAAATTAATTAGTAAAACCCTGGTGGACTGAACTTGACGGTTCCTTACGTAACGAGCAACTAGCTTTTGTTGGGCCACGAAAGATACTGGTTTTCATGTACAAGTACCAAATATAATGATACTATGTAAAAACTGGTGTCAGAAGCAAATAATAATAATTATTATTATTAGTATAAAATGTAAGTAACGTAAAGCAATATGGAAGAGTACCAGTAAGTTCAAATCTGGAGAGATACAAGAAAACTGAAATATAATTAATAATTGTCCGTGTTGTACTGCATAATAACAATTGATACAAATAAATAAACACTTGAAACATGAAAAGTAGCACGTTTAAATTTCACTGTGAAACAATTTTGATGTACATAAGCTTTTATAAACAAACAGGAAAATTGTAATTCCAATTGTTTCGTACAGACCAAACTTTAGTATGTTGCAGATAATATGATTTCGGACAGTATCGTATGATAATTATATGCACAGGAATCTATTGCTGCAAATGAATAAGCACATAATAATTCGTCAATTATTCGTCGAAGAAAATGTTGGATAGCTCATGCAGATTAAAATGATTTTGATATATAATTTATGGGAAAAGTTACAGCAGAGAGTTATTGATAGATAGAAAGTTGGCCAAAATAAAGCGGTGAAGCCATTGGCTCAAAAAATTAACTTTTACCTTCGCAAAAATACTATCAAGAAAATGTTTTTTTGAAAACCCTGCTTTTTAGAGTGCCGAATCGCTCTACTTGTTTTGGTAACCCGATGGACATGTGAAGATGTTGCTAATATTTGGGCGAGCGTTGCTCACAGGACTGCATTTTTTTCACTGTTAAGTTCAGAAGTGATGGAATTATGGTACGGTCTTAGTCTACTGGTGCCTACCTCTAAGAATGCTAGTGCTTATAAAGCACGTTTGGACAATTCAGCCGTGCCCGCATTATGACAGTAATTTGGAATCGACTCATTTCATTTTCAGCAAAACAATTAACTTGTGGATAAAAACAAAGGCCATGCCGGAGTGGTCAGGTCCTTAACCGCTTACGCCTTTGGGCAGAATTGGAGCGCTGGTTGAAAATATCAGACCAAACCTCCCAGAAGACATTACATATCTATTCGCCATGTCGAACGAGGAATTAAAATAACCTCCTGCAGAAAGTTATCGCAAAACGGTGGAAGTGTTTCCTACAAGGGACTAACATACACTGTATTGAACAGTAAAAATTACTAGCAGAAAGTGTAGCCAATGCATAGAACGGGTAAAACAAATTAATTGATAAGTATTTTTTGCTGTAGGTGTGTCGCATTTTACAGTATAACACAATGGGTTTACTTTTAGTTTCTTAGACTGGAAAATAGCCTTTGCCGAGAAGATGGATTTAGGCAACTACGGTCATCATATGTATAAAAACATTGGTGTGCAAAAATTAAGAACGAGACGGTTTATCGCATGTAACGTCGTGCAAAAGTAATCCCAATCGACACAACAGACACCAGAAGATCCTTAGGACGTAAGAACATGGGAAAAGTTAACAAAACTCTCCAACAATGAAATTCAAAGGATAACAAGGAACTTTATTGAAACATGAGCTTCGAGTATAATTCGACAGAAGACAGAAACGTCCATGTGACAGGTTTCTGGCACGAAATATCCAGTCGTTAGTAGGGGATATGATCACCTCTGACTGCTATGCAGGATCGACGGCGTCTGCCCATGCTGAGGAACCGGTTGTCAACGAGCTGTTGAAGCATTGCTGCCCACTCCTTTTGTAGCTCCAATCGCAGCTCCGGAATCGTTGCTGGCGGCAGGTGACGTACTATAAAGCATCTCCCTAGAGTGTACCATACGTGTTTGATTGGATTTAGATCCGGGGACCTTGTCGGCCACTTGATGCGTTGAATATCTTCACTTTCCAACAGCTCTGCGACATGCACTGTACGACAAGGTGTCGCGTTGTCGTCCATGTAGAGGAACTCAGGACCCGTAGCTCCTGTAAAAAGACGCACGTGAGGAAGGAGAACCTCGGTAGAATAGCGGGCGCCAGTGACTGAACCTCCTTGGAAGATGTGAAGGTCAGTCCCGGTACAAGCATTATGCCTCCCAAAACAAGAACTCCACCACCTCCAAACCGGTGACTTTCGACGATGTTGAACGGGTTATTGCGGATTCCCCGCTCTCTCCAGATGTGTATGCGTCCAGAAGCGCTCGTCAGACTAAATCTGCTACCATCAGTAAAGAGTTGTCGACCAATTGCTTATCTGTCCAGTTCCTGTGTTCCTGGCATCACAGAAAATGCCGTCACCGATTGCAGGCTTTAATGGCACACACCATACTGGTCGTCGTACAAACAGACCACGATTGTGCAGCCTCCTAGCCACGGTAAAATGCAATATTTGTCGTCCAGTAGTCTGTTGCATGTGTCTTGCGATATCTCTTCTGGAAAATTTCCAATTTGGTGCCAACCAGAGATACACAGTTGCGTGGAAGTAAGAAGTTCCAGACAGGGCTGAGACTTTCTTCCAAAGTTTCGCTCCGCTAAAGCAACAGATCAGGCAAGTGTCTCTCATGAGTATTTTACTGGTTTTGATAAAACGCATGACTAGGCACTAGAACTGCCAAAACGCGCAGTGACGAGATTCGTCTCGCTTTCTTGGGCTTCTACAGGCTGAATCCCAGAAGTCGAGGATTCGAAGGTTAGTGTACGAGCCCTATCGAACCAGACTAGGCTTGTATGGAGCAAGCTCCGACCCACCATTTAAACATGCTTGGAAGGGGTGACAAGCCAGAAGTTGGGAGCTTTTGCTTCTCGAACTGCGGAAGTCTCTTCTCGGGGTGGTGTTGAATACGCTGATGAGTTCACTTCAACAGATTTGGATTTGTGCCTAGGAATAGAAGACTGGGCTTTCCTAGTTCTTAATTTTTAGTTTTGGCGGCAACAAGGCAGTATCCCTCATTTAAATGCAGTAGGATATTCTCACCCAGGTGATTCTGTCATGTGGAAATCTCATTCTTTCGTTAATTTCCCGTGGTGGCTCTAGTGGTCACATGCCTTAAAGTCTGGATTCCCTTCGGAGTCGCATTTATCTCTCTAGAAAGGTGGATACGACACAATTCCAGGTCGTGATATCCGAAATAACAGACTGTCTTGATGGCAATTCTTTCAGAAGGAACGGTCCGTAAAAGTGAATCGAGGCGTTGATACACGTAGACCACTCTCAACGTGCATTTGTGACAATTTTCACGTACGTTCTCCGGAAGGTTGATATTCTGCGCTAAGTGCTACTTCACATAGGCGTACATCTCCACCACCGCTCACACGCACACGCACACACAGGAATGCTTCCATCATGAAAATCTTCGCTGAATTGTCTAATGTGTGTATCTCAGAAAATGTTGCCTGTGTTTTGAAGAAACATGCCCTTTCGTCCACGGCGGGTTTCAAACCACTAATCTGTCAGCGCTGGGGAGACTGCTTTTCCATTTAGTTACTCTGACACGTATCTCCCCAGTTTATTATCAAACTCTTTTATGGGGAGAGGCTTTCATTCTACCCTACGAAGAGCGCGAGGTGAGGACACCGGTCTGACCTCAAGGGGTGGAGTCTGGGGGTTTGGTCTTTGGTCAATAATGTGAGTCCATGATTTCGGGCGCCATTGTACAGAAACTCCTATTTTGTCAACGTCGGGATTCGAACCTACTGATCTGTTATCTCAGGCGAGACCGTTTTTCTATTTAAGATACGCATACTTTTATCTAGGAAGCTTCTTTTCGAAGTCCTTTGTGGGAAGATCCTTAAACAGTCCATAGACTAATTTATAATGTCATTAGTCGCATATCTTTACAGGGGTCATTCAATAAAAGCAAATCTATTCACAGAAGATTCCTCTTCAAGCAAGATCTTTTCTTAAAAGTTGAAAACCTTTATTTTTGATCAATGAAGTGTTAGTTGTAAAAAATCAAAGATTATAATGGATTAGTTATATTTTTTCGGATTTAGAATTTTCGTGGTTATTAGTTAGGGACTAATACCTCGCATTGAAGCCAAAGAGTACGATAAAATTAAAGAAGTAGGCATGAGACATCCCTTGAAATACTGCCAACCTCTTCTCCCAGAGTTTGTGTGAAAATAATGTACATTTTCTTCCATTTGCTTACATAATAATTTTCATCTACAATGAAAAATATTAATGAATTGCCAGCGAATGAAATTGGAGAAAATCCGCTCTCTTGTAAATTGCTCTTTATAATAACAAGGGCAGTGCATTGATTTTTCACCTTTTCTTCCTGACACTCATATTATTACTGTTAATTAAAGTTTGCACCAAAGTGCCTGACTTCGTCGCGCATTTGGCGTGGACCGTAGTTGAAGCAGAAGGTCATCCCGCAACGAAATGCAATTAAAATGAGGCAATAACTAACCCTCCAGTTGGTTTCTTCTTGGCGCTTGAAGGTTGCACGAATTTTTAAAGCCTCACCAAACTGTAAAGTAATTTTCATGTACTGTAAAGTAAACTGACAGTAATTTACAAAAAAAAAAAAAGAAGTGAATTGAAATTATTTACCTTATTAAGGAAAATATTGAGTTTTATAAGTTCCAGACACTTTAATTTGCATTTGTTTGCTTTGTTTCGTACGTAGTTCAGGACTGCAAAATGGTGAAAAGATTGCTGTATGTTGGAATTAGAAATTAAAAACATTTTTTCGAGTGTATTAAAATTACTTTTGCTTTTTGGCATACATAGTAGTGTATTAAATCGGAGCTTTTTGTGCGAAAAAATACATTTTCATTCTTTCATGTGTTTAACATAATTGTAGGTTTAGCAGTATGAGAAAATAAAGGTGAAAGTTATTAATATACCTAATTAGGGATTATTTAAATATAGCTTCAGTGTAAAAGGATGTACGACATCGAACAGCGGGGTTTGAACACAGAATCTTTCTCTTTTATCGCCGGTGTCCCACAGCTGTTGTTAATGTAAGCATCTATAGGGTGTAACACGCCTAGGTTGGTGAGTAATGACCACTAATTCAACCCATTTTTTCCTAATTAACTCCAACACTAATTTTGGTATGCGTCTATACGAGAGAGTTAGCCGTTAGGGAAATGTCACGTCAAAACGTGGCTCACATAAAAAGGCAAACAAATGCGCCTCAGCAGAAAGTTTTTTCCTGACTGATAGAGAATCCTGCTGCTGCCTGATTTGAATTGACTACGCTTGGTGCTAAGATAATCTAGCTTAAACGAAGGTACTTTATAATTGAAAAATGTTCCAGTAATATGTGTTCCAAAATGTTACAAAAATGTTCCAATAAAGGGCCATTTCAACTTACTTCGAACTGTAATTACCGACTGATCGTCTGAACTTAATAGAGATAAGTATTAAATTTAATTTAGCGAAAGGGCCAAATAAATTAGACAACTAGAAAGTTCCTACATTTAAACGCAAAATGTTTGCAAGTGTTTGTGTTAAAAATTGCTTTGAATTATATCTCTATCTAAATAAAATTCAGTTTGTGTTTTGATTTATATATTTTTCGGTTCTTGACATTGTTTTTATTTAAGTGCAAAACAGCACTAAAGTTAATAGAAGATTTACGTTAAGTTGCAAATTTAAAGACATAAATAAAATTTGTTGTTTGCCATAAATGCTTTCTTTCTTAATTTCCTAGTTAAGAAATTTCATTTGATTTAAATATTTGGAACTTCAGTATTTTGGATACTTTCCATTTTCTAAATTTACAGTTGTTTCAGTGTATATTACACCTTTATTAGGGTTACGTATATTTGCAATTATGAGCGTAAAACGTACTTGCCGCGTAAAGAGTCTAAGGGGCTCCAGTTTAGATTTCGAAAACAATGACAGACCTTAATTTGCGGTTTTTGCCACAGAGTCTTCTCCCCCTTATGCTCTTTCACCCGTTCTAGCGAGTAGACCCTTGTACTGGGAAGCTCTCGAATAGGCTTTCGACTTCCATTGAACACCCTTCAGAGTATCACCATCGAAGATTCGTTTGGTCTTCCCGCCCAACATGCCAAAAAATTCTAAGTAAAAAAAATAACTCAAAGTGAATTTTCAATTATGAAATAACTATGTTTCTTTTTAACTGTTACTTAACAATTTTCTTAAAATAAATACAAGATGATGCAAGGTTGGGTTAAAAGTTTTGCAATATTTGTATACCTGCTTCTTCAGTGATACGCAGGAAGCGTACGTAAACAGATTCAAGCCATATGACGTAATCAGTGCAGATTATACATGTAAGCGTGCATAATGTGTGGTAATTTTCTGTGCTTGTCGTTTCATACGCGACTGTAACGAAAACATGAATGTGTAAAATTTTCTAATTTGTGAAGTATTACGGTATGAGTTTCAACTAGACCATAATGCAGCGAAAGTCACATTCAATATTTGTCGTGGTAAAGGTGAAGGTTCAGTTAGTCACAGCACTGAAAGCAGATCGTTAAAAAAAATTTCGATCAGGTGACAGGAACCTCGAAAATCAGCCAAACACAGGTGGGCCGACCAAAGTTGATGCGGACTTGAACCAAATTGATGAGGAAACGCAATTGATTTATAGTCGTAGATCGGAAGGTGAACTCAGAGTATCACAATCCCGCGTTGTTTGTCATCTTCATCGCCTCGACAAATGCTTCAGCAGATGCCGAATTGTGCTTCACAATTTGACTCCATCGTAAACAGAGCAGCGAACCGAAGTGTATGAGAAACCTCAAGAGATCCTCGTGACTTCCATTCGAAAGAATCATTATATGTGATGAAAAATGGATATTCTTTCAAAATCCTAACGTGAATAGGCAGTGGTTGAGCAAAGGTCGGCTTCTTCAACCTGTTGCGTTTCGAGCGCAGGGTTATACCTGTGTAAACCTGAAGGAATAATTCATTACGAATTCTTTCCTGATAGTCGAACAATTACCGCCGAGCTGTACTGTGAACAAATGGAGTGGATGAACATCATTTTTCAGAAAAAGTAATTGGCATGATCAATAGACAAAAAGCTCTTCTACTGCGCGATAACGCGAAACCACACAAACACCCAGATCAACTTGAAACAAGTTCAAGGTACTTGAAGAAATTTCAAAACTCGAGGAAATTTCAAACCCAACAAGAGGTGGAAGCCACGGTTGCAATTTCTTTGCTTCTAAGAACAAGGGCCGTTATTTTTATTTTTACATTACGAAGATACTGGTGTGAGATCAAATAACAGTCAGCAAGGTGGACTAGACGGTCCAGCAGGATGCGCTGTACTCTGAATGTTAGACAAGCCTCTTGAATTAATAAAGTCCGTGACCAAAAATTGTAAAACTTTTGACTCAACTTTGTAAAACCTTACTGAAATAACATTTATCAAAACAACTAAAAATATGAAATATCTATCAAAATAAATCCTTCGGTTAAAGTATTTACTATGGCATTAAATCTACTAGCGTCGGGAATACGTAGATCAAGATTCAGTATGTTAAGCCAAAAGTGATTACTCCGTCACTCACAACGTAGACTTTTAATATTGTAAATGTACCTTCTTTTCACGTCTTTGAGTCTTTACAAAGGCTCTATTCCAGCAATGTTTAGTTCAACAGCCTCCAGTGTGAGCCCTATCAGCAAAATTTGCTTGCATATTTAAACTTTTCTACACTTCCCAGGGTAGAAAACTCTCAGGTGTTTGCTAGAAGTGAGTTGTAACGGCAGTGATTGCATTAATGTCTTCACGTCAGCTCTGGTGTTAGGACAAGTTTTCAACTTGTCCTAACACCAACGCTGCGTCGGGCAAGCGGGGATCGGGAGTTACGCAAGCGCATTGTTAATAGGGTTTTCGCACTGACACCTACAAGTGTACTCAGAAATGCCCGCTTCGAGCTCGGAAGGTTGCGAATTCAACTTTTCACAGTTCCAGCACACACAGTGCAATATAATTTTCACCTCCCTCCTTCTCCTAAGAAAATGGCGCCAGCGAAGAAGCCTAAGAAAATGAATCCTAAAAAAATGGAGCCAACGAGTAAATCCTCATTGGCTGTCCTCGTCTTCGATTCCAGATCACTGTTACTTGTATTAGCCAGCAGCAAGGAGCTTCGGTGCAAAGATGGGAATATACCTAAGAAATGGTGGCAATTCATCAGCGACACACAAATATACGAAAATTTTAACGGCAAACGGATGTGACCTTTAGTAATCTTACACAGACTTCTCATAAAGAATTTCTGATCCACGCGTTAGCAAAGACGTGCAGAATTTGAAAAATTTGGATCAAAACTACCCTTATTCTTCGCTTTTGTAAACTGAACAAATTCAACTCCTTCAACCTCTCTTCATAATTTTTATCAAGAAATTTTCTAGCCTTCTTCTGTATTCTCACTAACCAGCCTCTGTTCTTCATAAAGTGCGAGTTGGTTGTTTGGTTGATTTGAAGTTTAATGGCACAAGGGCCTGCAGAGCCCGTGCTGTGCCAAGCACATGGTGAATACGGAACACTACGTGACTCATGCACCTTGGGGATGCCACGTCACTCCCCGTACTCAACAAAAATCATGAAGTGCGGGATCAAAACTTCCACATCCCACACAAAGTGAAGATGTGTTATTGATTTGTACAGGGGGAAGCACAACTTCGCTCGCCTGGCAAGTCAGTGACTTTTTGTAAACACAAGAATTCTATTAGCCTTATTTGGATCCTGTATGGCAGTGAGTGCCAAATTTGGAGCTCTTGGTCTCAATAACACTTGAATCTCTTATTGAGCTCTCTACTGCAAATGTTTAATAGACAAATTGATAGTTACATCCGCAGTTTTTTTTTCCTGACAACATGCAATACTTTACATTTTTCAATATTGAATTTCATAATCCATTTATCCACACATACTGTTGGTTTGTATAGATCTGCCGTTTGGATACGCGCGTCGCTCGCATAATTCACAATCTACTTAATCTTAGTGTCATCAACAAATATGTTGACAAACTCAGTGACAAGCTTCTCAATCGGTGATGAAAAAGTAGTCGACTCTCCTCAAACATGCAACAAACGTGTAACTCGTCAAACAGTGGAGTGATGTCTACGATGCTGAATGCAGAGCCCCGAAGAACACTCTGACACCAAAGACAGGATTTGTTTACAGCTCTAGCTTTTGACCTCTTTCTACTGGGAGCATGTAGCGTGCGAAATAAGCTGCATAGGCAGCAGGCGCTTCTACTTGTCTGCTGATCGATTGGCACTGGTTTTCAGACTGATCTGAAGGTTTAACCCACTGTTTCCACTTCTTTTTAAATATATGGAACCCATCAAAACTTTTAACAAATGTACACGAACTGCTAGATAAGTTTCAGGCATCACCCTTGTTTTACTATTATTTTAACCAACGTTTAGAGCTTTAAACGGCATTCACACTCACCAAATAATAAAAACTAAGCCAAAACTTTTGATGTTATTTCTTGCGGCGTAGTCAGAAACTAAGACAACAGCCATTTAGTCTTATATAATAAAGGCCGCATTTATACGCTGAGCATAGTATTGCATGATATTTATGAAATAACGTGTCATTAATCTCTCTCGCTCTCTCTCTCATGTTGTAATGCCCACCCCAAAATGACTTAAAAATAAGCGTGGATAGACAAAAGTCGACGTAGCTTAACTGGTTAAAGCGGCTCTCCGGAGTAGAACGTTCCGGGTTCGATTCCGGGCGTCGACAATGAAGTAAAGATTTTCTTTACAATGTGACCTTAACTATATAGGGAAAACTCTACGATGCTTTAACTACCAACTATTCGAACACAATAATTACGTCTCGAAACGGGTATTTCTTTTAAGTCCTCTATTGTTGTAGATTCGTGGTACCGAAACCATAAATTTCAGTTTTAGGTGCTGTAAAAATGATCAAAAAACCATGATAACTCCTTGTATTAGATTATCTTTAGAGATTTGCACTTATATCCATTTTTTGTTAATGATCCTTCCGCAATTCCACCTCTCTCATCTCCCTGGAATCCAATTAATTCATCCAGTGGGAGCAATCAAATAATCCTCAGCCAAGGTTTCACAGCAATACTTCATACAACTTGACGGATGGTAGTCTTAAGATGGCAGACAGGCGTTTCGCTGAAAGTCGTTATTACTGAATATACTCGTAGCTTTATAGTCATTGTGAAAGAATAAATTTCTTATGTAATATTCTGTATTAACTCTGTAATTTTGCACTAGCGTTTAGTCTGTAATTTCTAGAAAAACTGGAATTTCACAGGAGAGTCTTGACGACGAAAACTATTTCTTCTACATTGATCATTACATGTTGCCAATTTAATGTAACAAACTCAAAGCTTAAACTACAGATAACTGTCCTCCCAAATAGAAAAGACAAAATTGCAGCTACTGGAATTTCTTCAGCGGTTACTTAGTTTGACACGTGTGCCATCCACAAAAGAAGCTCTTTCAAACACTCTGTCACGTCTCTTACTTTTCTTCCCCAAACGTTCTACTTTTGATCGCTCATTGTTTTCAGAAATAAAATGAAGAATTGGGAGAGAAATAAAAGCATTGAGTTCCATTAATTTCATCTTTTTTTTAAACCCATGCTTGGAAAAATGATCAATATGAGTCATTTTTCTGAGGATATCTCCTGTAAGAGTATTTAACTTTTACTTACACTTTAACGTTTTCTTCAATATTTAGCTTCAACAATTTTAGTTGCTGAGATCTAACTAAAACGTGCAACCTAAAATTTGTGAAAGTCCTTGTGAAAGAAAAATTTGAAAATTTTGTGAACCGCTCCCATACACAGACACGTTAGGACAAGTGAATCACAAGTCCAGCTGAGTGGTATAGTATTCGCTATCGTGTCAAAAAGTGTCTGGTTCGATTATCTCTGACAACCTTTAGAAAGATAGTTCCTTGTAAACTGTGCAAAGAAACTTTGCACTTTTGTTCACACCGGAATTCGAACCTGCGGATCTGTCATGTCCGAGGACACCACTTTTCCATTTAAGCTGGGCCGAAGTTTATTTGGGAAGCTTGATTTCGAAGTCTTTTTTCTGGGGAGGAACGTAACATCCTCACCCACGTAGAGAGAGATCAGGGTACCTCCTGACCTCGAATAGTGGACCTAACGGTTGCGTCCTTGGTCACTAGTGTGAATCCCCTCCCGGGCGCCGTTGTGAAGAAACTTTACCCTTTTGTCGACGCCCGTATTCGAACTTACGGATCTGTGACCTCCGGAGGGACGCTTTTTCATTTTAGTTAAGCCGACATTTATCTGGAAAGCTTATTTTTTAACTCTTTTTGCGGGGACTTTGCAATTGTTCACTTGTTTAGATTTGTCATTGCAAATAACGTAGTCTTATTTGCATTCCATTTACTTAGCCGCACTGGAATTTGGAAATTTGTTAAGACAACACCACTTAGAAATTGAACGGCATCAGACTGTTGAAAGTTGCAGGAATTCGTGATGGAATCTGTGTAGTGAAACTTATGCGAATTTCTGAGTTACGCACGTATTGGTCACGGAACAGCACAGATAAGAGATTGCAGGTAACTGTCGCGGGCACTCAGTTTTCGTTGGATGTGAAATTCGGAGGGGTAAAAGTTATATACAATATTTTGAAACTCTAGACATGTCTTATAGGCATTATTTAGGATTTCACTCGTGGAAGAATATTCGGAAAGCTGGATGAAAGAAGGGCGACAAATCACAGATGTTTTTCTCGTGAATTTAACATTGTGCACAGTATCGTTAGCATTTCAAATTAATGCAATGTGCTGCAGGCGCAAGGATAGAGGTCGTCCTCGCAGTACGACGCCCCCAGAAGATCAGTATATTGTTCTTTCAGTGAAAAGAAACCGAAACAGCACAGGTGGTGATCTGACACGCTGGTTACACGCAGCCACAAGAACTCAGATATCCCGTAAAACTGTCGCGAGACGTTTGTGAAAGGAAGGACTATACGCCCGAAGACCTTTTATGTGTGTCCCACTCTCGAAAGGTCACTGTAGCGCCCATTTGCAATGGTGTCGCATGCATCGCAATTGAACTGATGACGCCTGGGCTACCATGATCTTCTCAGATGAGAGTAGATTCAGTCTGTGTCGTCTGATTTTGGAAGGCAACTGATTTGCCGCGAGGTTGGCAGTGCTTATCATCCCGAAAATATTCAGGAAAGACATCGATAAACAACTTGCAGTATCATGGTGTGGGCAGGTACCACAGCCAATGGTCGTGCAGATTTCTATGTGCTTGACCAAAGGGCCATGACCAGCTAACGGTGTACTGATGACGTTGTGCTCCCACATGTGCGAGTTTTCCGAGGTGCTGTCGATGAAAAGTTTCTTTTTATGGATGATAACACGTTTTGTCATCGCACGCTATCCTATGAGGAATGTCCTGACAGCGAGGATATTCATCGCATATTCTGGTCAGCATATTCATGGGACCTGAATCCGATTGGGTGTCAGACAATAATTTACTCGAACTTCGGAGGCTTTTTACTCTACAAGAGCATTTCAAAGACACGTTCAATTAATTTGCAAATAGTTAAATTGTAACTTTAATCAGTCAAAGTCAATTTCAAATCAAAATCAAGTTCAAAAATCAAATTCAAAACCTCCAACTTAACTAAATACTTAAATTATAGCAACTTGCTACATAAAAGTGAAACAGAATATAAGATCAAACAAACTATT
>JJRW01S0002416.1:104390-117530 GCA_001188405.1 Loxosceles reclusa
ATTAATAGGGTATGTGATCACCCCTCATCCGCATACAAAGTTTACATCTTTTGATAGTGATTTCCACTAGGTGATCAATCACCGCAGAGTCAGGTAATCGCCATTCCTCCTGTAGAGCAGTTTGCAACTCTGTGAGAGTAGCTGGGGGTAAGAAACGTGTACACATAGCACATCCGAGAGCATCCCAAAGATCCTCAATGGGATAAAGGTCGGGCGAGTACGCCGGCCACTCCATATGCACAATCTCCTCACTCTCCAAAAAGTCGTCGATGATGTCGGCTCTATGGACACGCGCATTATCATCCATTCAAATGAAAGCAGGACCCACCGCCGCAGCGTACAATTTCACAGTGTGGTCTAGGACTTCATCCCGATACCGTCACAGAATCCCGTCTATAGATGGGCTGGTCGGTGTGATGTCCCAAAGAAACCCTTGCTCACACCATGATGCTTCCACCTCGGAATGCGTGATGTCCTGTGGCTGATTGCGTGTTCCTTGTAGTCCCCAGACTCTTACACGCTTGTCACCTGGTTGCATAGCAAATCTCGACTTTCATCCGTGAACATAACGTTGCCCCAATCAGATACAGTCCACTTCACATTTTGCCGACACCAATTTAATCGTGCATCTCTTGATTGGACGGACTGAGCAATACAAACTCGGGGTACGAAGGCGTGCAGTCCATTTATGTGTAACCTTCGGGGCACAGTTGTAGCAAATATCGCTTTATCAATGAACACTGCAACATAGATGGCACACGTGTAGAGGTCGCTCTTCGATTCCGCTTGGCTACAATAACAATATATCTATCTTTCGCGGGGTTAGTATTCCTTTAGCTATAGGCCACAGGTCTTTGGACAACTGTTTGGCTTATTTGGAATTGTTTCCATGATCGTGAAAAGACGGAATGATGAACGTCGAAGAAAAGAGCAACATCTGTGATTGATTTTCCTACTTCAATATCTACTTCAACTCTAAATAACTTTTATGGCCATGTATTTAACTTTTTCGAATCGTCCTTGGATCTGGTGCAGATATAAGTACGTCAACAGAATTTACTATGCATATATGAAAAGATTTCATTTATTTCGATGACAGGAGGAGAGGCAAAGCCCTTAATCTGCGTTAGATTTCCCCTGGCAGTATTATATATAGTGATCTAAAAGGTCTTAGGCAAGATTTAAAGTCCAGCATACAAAACAAGCCATTTTTTAATAGGAGCATGGGCCGTAAACGCGACCGTTTTGTGTTAGAGCTATAGGAAGAAACAAAACAAAGAACAAGATAGGACGATAAGATTTACAACATAGATTTACTCGTCACAACAAACAATTAGCTACAAGTACGTTTGGAAGTATCAGTTACAGATGTTTACCAAATAGAGTAGGTGATCGACATTCTTGCCATCCTCAGCAATACAGGGCTCGCAACGGTAACGCTTCGATTGCCGAACACATTGACATGTCAGGCCTCTTCCAATCATGTTTTGCTTACCTGAGCGACTGTTGCAGCGAGGTCCGCGTCAGATATTACAATGGTCTCGTAAACAAGGCTTTTGTGGTAACCCCACAGGAAGAAATTAACGGAAGAAACGTGGTGGCTTCGTGACGTGTCCACCCCGGTCGGTCCATCGCGCAGGGAAGATCCTAGTGTGATTGTCTCGCAAATTCTGATTAAAATGTGCGGGCTCTCCGTCCTGCTGAAACCACATACGTCTGGGAAGAGATATATAGGAGGATCATGAAGTAATTCCGGTAAGACCTCCTCTAATACCCACGTCCTTGAGCAGTAATGGAAATCGGTATGGGCCAAGTAAAATTCCACCACATTTCCTGCCCAACCGTTAACGCTGAAGCGCTGTTGCACTCTACATAGGTGTGTAAACTCGTGGATTCCCTTGAGCATACAAATGGAGGTTATGCACAATCGCAACACCCTCCCTTGAAACCATAGCTCCATCAGTGGAAAGAACTTATTACGGTTCTGTGCCACACTTTCTTGAAGAAAAAAAAGCAGAACGTGTGATGTGCGCTGAATTTTGCGTATGACCGCTTTTCCATGGCAGGCGCGCTGGTCGTTCGGCCCCGACCACAATGGCTGCTTCTTTCAAATCGTCTTGCTACACGCAATCGTTGGTGCCTTACGCGCAACGGTTTTATGATGAGGCAAACGCCAAGTATGCAAACGTTAGGTCCACCACTCGTGGTTAAGATGTACCCTGACCTCTTCTTCAACGTGGGGAGAATGTAAGGTTCCCCCACAAAAGACTTCGATAATAAGCTTCCCATATACCTGTCGGCGTAGCTTAATCAGTAAAGCGGTCACTCCGGAGCTAACAAATCCCTAGGTTCGAATCTCGGAGTCGACAAAAGGGCAGATTCTTTTGCAACGAGAAAGGGCATGCTATGATTCATGATTATCAGGTTAATTTGCACGAGATGTTTAACCTTGTCTTCTTTTTTTTTTTCAAATCAAAAGGGTTCAATCATTAGCAATTTTACGGATACCATAGATGATTATCTTCTGTATTTCGATTACTCCCTATACGTACTCGGTGTCACCTAGTGTCACATTTTTAAAGTCATTAGTGGGTGGACATTACAATATGTATGTTTTTATTTTGTAATCTCCACGCACAAAGGACTTCGATGTAATCTACCCAATTACTTGTCGGCGTAGCATAAATGGCAAAGCAGTATCTCCGGAGCTGAACGTTCTGGGTTTGAATCCTGGCGTCTCGACAACTTTTCTTTACAAAATGGCTCTCGAACTTAGTGACTCACACTTATGGATAAAGACCCAACCGTTAGGTTCACCACTCGAGGTCAGGCCGTTACTCTGACCTCGCTTTCAAGTAGGGAGGCTATAATGCCAATCACCTGTCTACGTAGCTGCCCAATTACTGCTACCCAATGTCTGCTACCCAATTACCTGTCTGCGTAGCTTAAATGGGAAAGCAGTCGCTCCGGAGCTAAACGCTCCGGGTTCGAATCTTGGAGTCGACAACTTTTCATTACAACTTGTTTCTGTTTTTTGCAATGTTAATCACTCACTTCCTAACGATATACGTTCTATGATAATCGAAATAAAAAATCAAAGAAAAAATGAAATGAAATATTTTGCATACAATAAACATTCATTTCTGTGGTATATGTTACAAAAATAAATGTTGCATTTTCCTAGGATCGCCATACAGAGGCCTAATTTCAAGTGAAATTCTCAAGCTTCAAGAAGAAGGCTTCCTTCATATGCTCAAGGACAAGTGGTGGAAAGAGAAAGGCGGTGGTCGCTGCTTGGAAGATGATAAAAAAGCAGCGAGTTCAGCAAGTGAACTGGGCTTGCCGAATGTCGGAGGCGTCTTCGTAGTCCTATTAGCCGGCCTTGGTATGTGTGCTGTCATTGCTGTATTGGAATTCATCTGGAGGACCAAAAAGATACCTAGAGATGAAAGAGTAAGTAGTTCTTATCTTTGAGGCACAAAAAGAAGCGACAAAAATTAATTTTGTAATTGATGAATAATAAAAATTACGTTATTAGAAACGTTCAAAATAGCAAATATTGCGCTCAGTTAGAAGAAATATTGTTATATACAGGGTGTAGAAATATTATGCAAATACAAGGTAAAAAGAAAACAGAAAATGCAGAAATTTCCTACTGCAAATGGCGCCACATTTGTGCTAGCTTTGCGTGAGGGAGAAGACAAGAAATTATAAGGAAGCATCAGTTGCTTTGTAGACATTGTTTTGTGCAGTCGTACATGAATTAAGTAGGAACTTACAAAGTTTGAAATAGGGCACATTATTGCTGCTTTGAAGTAAGGGCTTCTGCGTCACAAGTATAAAATGTATTTAGTGTATCACAAGGTACTGTTTTAAAGATTATGGTGGAATACTGAGCTTCAGGAAAGACACCATTCGGTACACTCGAATGATGTCTTTCGATATTCTGCAACAGTGCTCATATCTGGAACGATGGGGCGTAGAGCTGAATGAAAGAGACGGAAGGATAAGGTGGAGAATTGCAATGAAAAATAAGAAAACATCAACGTCTAAAATTACTGCTGAGCTAAATAAGAGTCTTTCCAACAAAGGTAATGATATTACCTATGCAGCGGAAGGTAACTGACTGTTATTTTTACACTCGCTGCTAACGGCATTAAGCCTTCGGAAAGCCAACTGCTTTCTCACAATGTCAAAATTGACAAAGTTCTGCGTGAGGAAGAAAAACATGAAGAGCGGCCGGGACTCGAAACTCGAGGACGCGGGTTCGAGTCCCTGCCGCCGTTCATGTTTTTCTTCCTCACGCAGAACTTTGTCAATTTTGACATTGTGAGAAAGCAGTTGGCTTTTCGAAGGCTTAATGCCGTTAGCAGCGAGTATAAAAATAACAGTCAGTCTTTCCAACACTATATGTGCAAGAAAAGTAAGAAAGAAATTCCACAAGCGGAAACTTTATGGGCGAGTTGCAATCCCCAAACCACTAGTAGCCAATAGGTAAGCGATGAATAGAGTAAAATAGTGCCGCAGGCATAAAACGTGGACTACCATAAGTGGACGACTGTCATTTGGCCTGATGAATCCACCTACACGTTGTTCCCCTCCTCAGGTCGAAAGTACGTGTGTTGAACGTCATCCTAAATTTTTGATCAGGACTACCTTATGCCAAAGGTCAAGCATGGTGGGGGTTCAGTCATGGTTTGGGCAGCTATATCATGGTATTCTGCCAGCCACACTGGTGGCCAAGGATCCAACAGTTAGGTCCACCACTCGAGGTCAGGAGGTACCCTGACCTCTCTCTGAAGTTGGGGAAGGATGTAAGGTATGACTTCCATAATCTACCCAAAGACTTGTCGGCGTAGCTTATCCGGTAAAGCAGTCACTCCGGGAATGACAGATCCGTAAATTCGAATCCAGGCGTCAACAACTTTTCTTTACAAATGGCGCCCGAACTTAGCGATTCACATTAGTGACCAAGGACCCAACCTTTTGATCCACCACTCGAGGTCAGGTCGTTACCCTGACCTCTCTTTCAAGTGAAGATGTAATGTCTACTCACAAATGACGTCGATATACCCATATACTCGTCGGTGTAGCTTAAATGGGAAAGCAGTCGCTCCAGAGCTGAACGTTCCGGGTTTGAATCCCTGCGTCTACAACTTATCTTTACAATCCACGTTGCAAGATCGAGCATAAAATGACTCTAATATGGTATATGGTCTCCACTCACAGTCATACAGCTGGCACAGCGCGACGTCACACTGGAAACAAGGCATTTGATGAATCCCTGCAACAAACATCCCCACTCCTGCAGCAAATCGGTTGCATGGATGATTCTAGGAGGGAGATGACGATCTACAATTGTCCTCCCAAGAGCATCCCAGATGAATTCAATATGGTTTGGGTAAGGATATCTGACTGGCCAATTCCTCTGATGAATATCCTCACTTTCCATCAAGCTCCATCAAGACGAGCGTTGTGGTCCATAAAAGTGATTTGAGGCCCAACTGCGCCATTGAAGTCAAACATAGGGCTGAAAAATCTTTTCCTTATCCCACGCAGCAGTCAAGGGGGCTCTGTGAAATACATGGAAAAGTATGCTGCCGTCCAATATGGTGCCTGATCAGACCGTGACACCTGCGTTGCTGTAGCTGTCTTTTTCTCGGATTATAGAGGAACGGTAACGGGTCCCAGATTCTCTCGAGATAAAGGTATGTCCACAATCAGTGTCGAGGCTCAATCTCGACACGTCGTCCCACTGATGTCTGATTTTGTTTGAACCATTCTAAACGCGCTCTCTTCTGTGCTGTAATAAGCGGGACTCAAACAGCGGGTCTTCTTGCGAAAAGCCTTGTCTCTTGAAACAGTAACCCGTGAAACCCGTGGCGGCAAGCAGCTCGCGAAATTGTTGAGAAGCAAGCTTTGGCATTTCTGTGGCCCCTCGATAGAAGGGGAAAATAACGATCTTCATTGTCATTCGCGGCTCTTAGACGACCTTGCCCAAACATTCTCGATATGGATTCAGTGTTCTTAAACTGATTCAGCAAATTGCAGACGACACTGGGTGTTACATGGAACTTTGTAGCAACCTGCACTTCCGATTGCCCTATCTATAATTTACTGACAATTCTTTGTTTCACTTCGTCATCGAAACATTCTCGTTTACTCATTTCATCTGATTGCCCATGAAATTGAACCAACTCTTGCAAGAAGTACAACGAATGTCGCCAGGAGTCCGAGGAGCTAATCTCGGAAAAAGGCACGTGTGCTTTTGATGCCCTCCGCTGTCGAAGCTCCGCCCACAAGCATGTGGAGGCTTACGTATTCGGCCATACAAATTTGCACTCTTCTTCGGCGGTAGCATAATTTGTACTTTTGGTTCATTACTTCCTGTGAAAAGCGAGAACTTGAGCAAATTCTCTTAATTTTGAGCAGCAGTATATTTTCAGCAACCACGTCTATACTATGGTTTAGATAATATTTTGTATGGTGATGCCACTTATCAACGTAATAAGAACTCAATTCACACGGCTAGTGTTGTCTAATCTTGGTTTACTCAACATACAGGGAAGGTTTCTCGTTTACCCTGGACGTCCCAATCACTATACCTTAATATTATCAAACCCATGTTGTCAACAATAGCAAAAACTGTTTTGGCCCGATATCCGCCTCCGAAATTTGTACAGGAAATTGGATAGTTCTTAAGGAAAGAATGGTATAATATACCTTTATCCACCATCCGATGCTTATGTGTCTATTCCAAGAAAATTTCAGGCAGTCTTGATTGCGAAGAGTAGTCCTACACCATAATTATAAAGGAAGGCATTTTTTCTGGTGTTCCCATATTTTTATCTAACCCCCTGTACAAATATTACCCATACACTTATTTCCATATATATTACGCAATAAACCACAGAATCGTAATAATTGAGCTTCAACATGTACGAACCTTGCATAGGTTACGAGAAAAAGCATGCGGCGTCTATATACGGAATACAAATGAGTGGTGCTCTTGTCGTTATACGCAAATGAGCAAGTGCTTAAAACCTGCTCTTTCGAAAAGAGTCATTAGTTCTTTCTCAGCGGCGGTGAAAGAGCCCTTCGGCATTACCATTTTGTTAAAAACGTCGAGATACCATTTACTAATGGAAACCATTGCAGGGAAACGAGCGGACTCGAAGCAGACCAACTTCAGCCTGACTTTCGGAGATGGCTAAACGTAGATTGTTCCGCACTCAACAGGATTTCACACCAGTTTCAAGCCACGGATTTAGCTGGGTAAAAGTTCAGCTAAAACAGGTAAAGACATACAATTATTTGTAAGGACCGATACTTGTGGTTATATGTAATACAGCACAGGACTAATACTTCGAATGATCCAAATATTTACCTCAAGACCACTCACACTGACAGATACCTTGATTTCCAGTCACATAATCCCACCTGCCACAAAGCCTCTGTTGTCCAGGCCTTGCATCGTAGAGCTGCGTCGATCTGTAACAGTGAAATGTCCAAAAATGACAAATTTCAACGTGCTAAGAAGATTTTTAGAGAAAACGTTTACTCGAAACGTTTCTTACATCGCAACTGCTACATCTCCAGATCCTACAACAATACCAGCTTGGGATGTGGAAAGGGAAATCAAAACTAAAGTTACCCTTGCCAAACCTTGAACAAGTATTGAAAACGATATCAAGCATTCTATGGCAGCTCGGAATCAAGGCCTACTACAAACCTTGCACCACTTTCCGTAACATGCACATGAAAGTAAAACACCAGCTTCTAAAAGCAGATTTGTCAGGTGTTTTCTGTTGTATTCCATGTAAAGACTGCGAAAATGTTTATACCGCTAACACAAAAATATCTGTTTCCACATGCATGAAAGTACACAGGCCAGCAATCCAGTACGGACATTTTAGGTCCCAACTCGTTGAGCACTGTGTAACAATAAATCATATCCCGTATTTCAATGCCGCCGGTGTGGTGTATAGTAAGATCTCCAACCAAGCAGTCATTCTTCCTTGAGTCCTGGGAATCCAACACAAAGCCACAAACAATGATATAAATCGCTCAAACCCCACCGCAGCTCATACCGCCCCCTCATCTTGAATTCAACCCACGTGCAGCATCCACCAGCGGATCCCCATGGGAGAAAATACCATACCCATATGATCATCGTTCAGTAACCTCACTCTATGCCACCACATTAACCATTCGCCTAATGAAGACCGAAGTGAACGATTGAAACGTTGTTCCCGCTGAATTTTTTACTTCCAGACCAGTGTGCAAATCCTTCTATTTTTCAATAGATTTGTTTATTCGTGATATGGGAAAGACGACATCGGTTCCACATTGAGCAAGAAAACGGACTATTTGCTTATCGACCAGTGTTTTGCTTTACCCTAACTCTTGACAAGAGGAGACAAAAGGGAGAGTTTCAGTTGGTTACGCATGTATGTTGCAAAGAAAAGTTGTCAACGCCGGGATTCGACCGCGGAACGTTCAGCTCCGGAGGAACCGCTTTCGCAATTAAGCTACGAGGACGAGGTAACTGGTAGCTTATATCGAAGTCATTTGTAGGTGGACATTACTTCCTCCTCCACTTGAAAGAAAGAGGTCAGGGTACGGCCTAACCTCGAGTGGTGGATCTAACGGTTGGGTCTTTGGCCACTAATGTGGGTCGCTAAGTTCGGGCGCCATTTTTTAAAGAAAAGTTCTCAACGCAGGGATTTGAACCCGTAACGTTCAGCTCCGGAGGAACCGCTTTCCCAATTAAGCTACGACGACGAGGTAACTGGGTAGCTTATATGGAATTCACTTTTGGTTCTGGCATTATAAAGTGAAATTGCGTAAAAAAAGAAGGAACGGAGATGCGTACTTTTTTCACGGGTGAGTAATGAGGAGAAAATAAAAATGCTTTTTTTTGTATCAGGCGTTCGTTTTCACACATCTAGTAACTTATAGCATGATAACGATTCCCATAAATTTCATCCAAATTAGTAACATAATTTTCAGTTTTTCTTGCTTTTTCAAATTTGTTGCTTAATTTGTAAGAACTAATGCACTATATAAGGTAATATATTGTTGACAAATGAGCTATTGCTCAAATGTTTGATAGAGTTTCTTTGGGTTCACTTTTATATGTGTATATTGCATATTATACACATCAGAAATTAATATGAAATATACCTATTAAATGTAGTGACTCGCCTGGACTAAAGTCTATTTCTTCAAGGAGGCAATGAAAAAAAGTATTCCACTCTGCATTAGACATAAAATAGGAAGAGTTATACTTCTTTTTTGTCTTTTGTAGTCTTAAAGTCTTTTGTAGGTAAACAGAGATTCACGAGCAGTTTGTCACAATGGACGGGAGCAAACTTTTATTGCAGCACGTTTTTAAATATCCAGGAAATACAATATTGTTCAAGAATTAAGTTATCAGCATTTCCAAGGAAAGAAGGACGCTCAACTTGGACAGGGCGGCACGAATTAAGAAACCTTAGCTTTCTGGGCTAGTGCTTACCCACTGCAATAAGCCGTACGCCGACAGTGCTGAGTAATCAAAGACTATTGAACAGTTTTCCAGATCGTTACAAAGTGTAGCAATCGGCCTTAGTGCAGTACTAATGGGATCAGGAGGGTTGATTTCATCCTGATCATAGACAATCATCTTTTACAAGTTATGTTCAGAAGACACATAGTAAGTTACAAACGATGATCTCAAGATAGTCACAGTGCACTTCTTGTTTATCCGTAATAAAATCTTATTTTTGATTCCGGATTTCCATAGATGTTTTGCACGCTATAAGCTCAGTTACTTAACCGATTACATGGAAATGGTAAATCGTATCATGTTAAATTCCTATAGTAGATATTGTCAATTTTGTAAGATAGTTTTCTTAAATTTTGGTTTTATTTTCTACTTTCATGCACAGCCTGAGTCTTAGGATATCTAGGTAAGAAGCATACTACATATATATATGCTGTTTTTGCCGTACTGATTTCATATTTCTTTACAAGTATTTTTATTATTTTCAATTTTCGATATCAATATTTAGTGTAATATCGAATTCCATTTACGAACTCATTGTAACGCAATCATTGTGCTTGTCCCTCACCATTGCCATTATACGTAGGTAATCTTGGAAGAAGCCCCGAAATATCACTTTTACTATCTGGGACTCCTTGAAGTACCTTGTGGGTCCTTGAGACAGGGTCACCAACCCTACACTTCAGAATTGAAATGCTATTAATACGCGACTGAAACGAACTGCTGTATCGCTATTACGACGCAGGTGATTCCAAATCAACTGCATGTCTCCCCAGTTCATCATGATACCTGTGTGTATTGAATACTTGAGCGAAAATATTTCTTTCGTTTTTTTTTTTTGAGCTTCAGTTTTCACACGTATCCAAATACTGCATCTTACCTAAGGGGTTCGTCGGTATCGTGGTCGGCCAACAATACATATAAATTCTACAAGTGGACCGTTATCTTCGGAAAATCCTACCTTGCACAAGCAGGTTCCTTTGTGCGTCACTACAACCTCCTCTACCCCATAATTACACTGCTGGCAAATAAATTTGTTACACCATAAAGGCGGCACCCGACAACCGCGAAAATTGCGTTGAACTTGCCACATGCTGAGATGTGCATATGTTTAGCATTTCAACGTATACTTGCAAAGCAAGTAAGAATAACACCACCAACAGTCTGTTTTGCCGGGACTGTGGTTTGTCGTCCCGTGATATTGCTGCTCGCCTTGGTCGCGATCTCATGACTGTCTCGAGAATAGGGAGTTGATGGATCCAGGAAAGGTCATAGAAAATGCCGTGCGGGATCTCAGCGGTCCATGGTCACTAGCGCCCAGGAGGAAGGACATGTTATCCGCACGGCCTTGCGGGATCGTACAACTACGTCACGCACTCTGAATCAGGAACTTGGGTCATTCGAGGGACGGCAAGTGAGCACGGACGGTGCTACGACGTCTGCAGTACCACGGAAAATGTCAGCACGGCAACCATAGTTTCGGCTTCCCTTGACGTTGCTGCCGAGACAGGCACGCTTCCAGTGGTCCGTTCAACGACAAGTATGGAAGCAGGTGTGACGTCAGCAGTGGAAATAAAATTTAAGTGGTCACCAAGTAAACCAAACTTTGATTTTCCGTTCAAATATGTAAACGTTAAGAAGTTGCTATTTCGAAAGCTGTTCAGCTCTACCTCGCGCCATCCTGTGAACTTGGGGTTCCAGTTGGCCCAGCATTACTGAGAATTTCACATAAAAGATTATGTATCAAATAATGATCTCATTAAGACCGCTTCATTTTTCAAATTACATCAAAATTGGCCGACAACAAAAACAAACACTATTATGCCTGGCTGCAAAAAATGTAAGAATCATTTTAAACATAGAGGTAATGATCTGAGATAAATTTAAAAAAATATAGAGAGACGGCATTACAGAGCTTCAAACCGCTTCAAATTTTCATTAGACAACATGAAGAATAACTAACTGAACAACTGGATAATTGTTAGGCACAGAAACACAAAAAGTCAAACAGAAATTTTGTATCTGTGTACCTATACTGGTTGTAAACATAAATATCTCACACCTTGCCTGTATCCCATGTTTCACATTCACTTCTTTTTCCAAATATCTCTATCTCTCTTTCTACTTAATGAAGCGTTTCTCTGCAGTAGGTTCTAGAAGACATAACATATGCGTTTCTGGTTAGTCGGAGAAGAAGCCTTTGACACTATAAAGTGGTGTTCAACGAAAGTGCATCACCTCCAAACTTCAGGGACCTTGAAAAAAAGTACAGTAAGAATTCGTTTGGTTTGCATCAAACAAGTTCTACGGACACGCCCACTAACGTAGGATAGTGCAATGCAGAGAGCTATAGCGTCATCCGTCCTCGTGTGGTATTTAACCGTGCAACATAGAAGTTAGACCTATTTGGACTCTGTTGATATGACCACTTACGTTCAATTGACCCCACGCAAAAAACATGTTGTTGTGTTATATCACGAAGACTTGTCTACTCATTATGTTGGTCAAACAGTGTCATGTAATCAGCCGATAGTTATTAGATTGCTCTCTAAACTTCGTATTACTGGATCAGCGAACAGAAAAGAATGAAGCCTGCCGAAAACGCATCTAAACCAAGACAAGATCGTGTGTTAAAGTGTTTGTGCCTAAATAACCACCAAATGGCTTCGTCTGAGCTGATACATGAATGAGGAGAGACAACAGAAGTTGTGGATAGGGCAGCAACAGTAAGAAGACGTCTGTGAGAAATTGGGCTTGTAACCCGTTTTTCACAAGACAAACTTCTCCTGACATCTAAAATAAGAAAACCCGTTTAGATTGGTGTAAACAACGCACCAACTAGATACCCAAACAGTCGAAATCAGTTATTTTTCTCTACAAAAGGAATTCAACCTACACGGCAACCAAACTTTCGTCATCGAAATGGGGAGGAATACAACACCGACTATGTGTTCTCTGCTGTTAAATCCCCGGTTAGTTAAATCCTATGAGTGTGTGTACGTATTGCACTGCGGAGTTGATAGTCTACAATTTTTACAGGGAGCTTTAAACGCCGCGGGTTATATAAGCGTACTGGAAGCCAAGCTCCAGTATGCTTATATGACTATCATAAAAAAACTTTTGAAAACCATCAGGAACCACTTCAAATAGCCTAGCTGCTGCATCTTCAAAATGACACTGCCCCACGTCATCGAGCTAAAACGACGAGTAGGCACATCTCTAGTTCTTTTAATTTCATTTCTTCTTGAGGACACGAGTGTGATGAATTGCATGTATGCAGGTCATCAACTAGTTTGTTTTGATAATGGGTTTATTTCTTGTGTTTCTTAATGGTCCATGTTTTGACGACGGAAAAATGGTTTCCGCAATTTTATGGGTTTGGGGCTTTGCATGTAAGTATTATATGAGATTTTAATGTCATTATCTCTGGTGCTTTTCTTTTTACTTTTGATTTGGAAGAGGGAACTCCGTTCCCTAATTTATGCTTATTTAAGACGACGGAGAGGGCCTCCGTAATTTTATGGATTTTTAGACCCTGCTGGGCATTTGCCTGTTGCTGACTTCCATTTTGTATTTGGATTTGTATTTAGGTC
>JJRW01S0002424.1:75830-93467 GCA_001188405.1 Loxosceles reclusa
AGATATGCATAAATTACATATTTATTTTTTGTTCTTTTTCGAGCGGATAATGCATAGGCAGATGCGTCCCGCTTACCTGACTCAGTAAAACAGCCACTTCATTCATAGCATAACTTTCTGACAGCCTACTAGTTAGAAACAGGAATTCCCTTTTCAGATTCTTCTGCCGCGTGTGCTCTAGAAATCCTAAATAGCTTTTGCCTCCGCCTGAAATTGAACCCTGGCTTTTCGTTTGCAAGACCTTGCGCCATTCTTCTACGAAACAAAAGGCAGGAGATCAGTTCAGGACATGCGGAGACAAAATTATTCAGCATTTTCAGAGCGCTCGCGGCAGCGAGGTCTAGAAAGACAGTTTCTGCTTTTTGATGCTTAAGCTTTTTATGTTTAAGCTTTTTATTTGACTCCTCTACGAATTAGATAAACAAAAATCAAACTGCATGTGAAGAAGAATGGGAGGTTTGAAATTTTAACTTTGCTTGAACCGATAAGAAATAATTGTGATCTCAGAATTGACAACAGCAATCAGGAAGTCTTAGTAACTCCGGCTTACAAAAAAAATCTCTGTCTTTAGTTGTATTTATCAGTAGGGTATCTTTATCTGAGGAATTCCATGTTTTTTCCTGAAGTCTTCCTTCCAATTCTTATCTTCGGATTTTCCAACCTACCAATCTTATCGTCTTGATTACCTTGTCAAACAATCATCGGAAACGATACAAGTTCGTCGTTTTGTCAGTTTGAGCCGTGAACCGAAAAGAAAGTTATTTTCGGCGGATGAAAGAAAGAAACCGTCACGGTTCACAGAGGTGTCAATACCAACTATTTTGATGCTTATTACGAAATCTACTCTTAAAGATAGATAGATAGAAAGAGTGGTAGATAGATGGAAATCGAAAAGCGCAGACGTATGAAAGAAATGAAAAGTAAAACCAAACGAAATGAGCACAGCCTTCGATTTAGATGAACGTTCTGCTCCAATTGGGATGGAATGATTCTGTACATTCCCAGGGTCACATCGCAAGCGTAACTCTTGCAAATGACAAACACTGAAAGGATGGAATAATGGAGGCAGATTCTGTTTTTTTCTTTCTTCCCATTTTCTTTACATTTAACACTTCTTTTTTTTTCATTTTGAAGCCTTTCATCATGATGAAAAGTATGACTTGCCTTTTAGCTGCAATGACAAATTCTTCGAGATCGAACCATCGGAAAATTTTTTTATGTCTTTCTTCTCTTTACAGCATCGAAGTAATGAGAAGGTCAAAAATATGGAAACATCTCGCAGAATACTCTCCTTAATTTACATGTTTGCTATAACGAAGTTTGTACGCGGAATTGTCATTGTTCCGTCATGAACTATGTACTTATATAAGCTCGTCTATACACTGGAAGCATTATTTGTTGCCAAAACATCTTTCTGCGCAGTTGTGAGGGAATCATATCAGAGCTGACCGAACTCAACACGGACAAATTAACGGGGATAGTACGGTGGGTGCTTCTGTAACCAAGGTAGCGGAAGTTTATAAGGTTCTCCCCACAAAAGACTTCGATAATAAGCTGCCCAGATACCTGTCGGCGTAGCTTAAATGGAAAAGCGACCACTCGGGCGATGACAGATCCGTAGGTTTGAATCCCGTCATCGAATACAAAAGGAAGTTTCTTTGTACATGGCGCCCAACTTAAATCGAATGTCGTCATATGCAAGGGTCTGTTCGCAAGCTTCGACTAATTAGGCCCGAGAACGAACAGACTCAGTAGCAAATGTTGAAGATTGAAGTCAAAACTAATCAATTCATACGCCTCAACGAGAAAGAACTAGTTAGGGGAATCTTGGGCATATAAAGGCAAAAGTAATGCTCAGAAAAAAAGATATACAGAGATAGCAGAGTGCGACTGCTGATTCACTACGCCAGAAGTTCGGCGTAACTCAAGCCTAAAACGACATTACTTTAAATTGGATAAGCTTACCTCGAGCACTGCTAGTGCCCTTATTACGAGTTTCGAAGTAGTTACCAAAGTGGGACTTATGTTCCAGATCGTCTGAGTAAAATAAATGAGTAAGAGAAGTAAACACCTTTTCCATAAGCCCCAAAACCCAGTTTTGAAAACATTTAAGTGTAAATAAAAATCGCGAAAGTTAAGAAATTAGCTTGCGTGAATTATTGCATAATTAAGTACTTTGACAGCACCAATTAAACTGAATTTAAGCATTGTGTGCTTTAGTACTTAACTTTTGTAAACACGTAAATAATTTTAACACGTAAACAACTTTTATAAACACATAAACCGTCTGAGTCCCTGATTAGAGTCGTCGCATCAGTCTGCCTCCAGCACATTCTCCTGTTGGCAAAGGCAGCTTACCATAGGCTGTATTAGCCGTAATCGTCGGTTAATTTGATGTTCCTAAGCTATGCGATATTATGGTCATCAGTAAGATGGATATTACAACTAACGTATGCACTCAGTCGGCAATTAATTACGACTACTTGGTAATTTTATGAACAGTCCTGGCATGACGGTGTGACTGCAACCGAGTGCCAAGGGAAAAAGAAAGGAACAGGAGGGCAAGCTGCAAGACAAGTGTGGCGCTTGTGACTAAATAGGTAAAGAAAGGTGATTTGATGGAGTTTGAAAGCAGACTGCTCGAAACGTTGGAGCAAGCATCAACGAAACACTGACGTTTCTCGAATGTTCAGGAGCAGCTGCGGTGCCGGTCCACAGAGAGTGGAGCACCGGACAAAAACCGGTGTCTTAACGTGAAACATGTGGTTAGTTGGTTATTCTAATTTTAATGACACAAGAGCCTGAAGGGCCATGTTGTGCCAAGATAATTTATGAACACTAAATGCCTGGAGCACCTCGTGAACGTCACATCACTCCCTGAACTCACAAAAACGTGAGATCCTGATGGGGTGTGAAACGTGTGGTCGACGCTGTCTAATGGTTATTCGGGGAGAAAAATAAAGTTTCCAGATGTGTCCAGCTCAACAGAAGCAATAGAGTGCGTCAAATCACAGTAGGTCTGCAACAAGTGACAAATCCGAAGGTCTCTGGATATTCTGGGTGAGTCTAAATTATTTTTACAAAATAAGAGGGGTGATCCGCCACGTCCGATCCATCGTGAGGGATATGTGGTATTCAAGAAGTGTCGTACCGTGATGGAGAAATGTGCTGGGTCTCCATCGTACATTTGCGTACTGAACGACGTCAGAGGCGATGACTTGTTCATGCTCAACGCGTTTCCACTTTACTCTTTTCTGCCTCACAGAGTGGAATGCGACCTTATGTTCCATGGTCATTAGTGCTCGTCTGGATGGGTACTATCACCCCTCTTATTTTGTAAAAGCAATTTAGACTCACCTCCTATAGTATGACGCGCCTTGTATTTTATCAGGTTTAGGAGCCAAAGGACGGTTCGAAAGGCTTTTGTGTCTGCAGCAAACAAGATTAAATGGCTCCAGTTCGCAAGTGAGCACAAAACTTGTACGATGAGTGAATGGCACAGGACATGTGGTGTAATGAATCACGTTATCAGTTACATAGTCAGTGCGGCCGAATGCAAATATGGAGGAAACAGCATGAACGATTAGACTGTAGGAGCATAGAGCATAGTCATAACCGTGCAGGCTGGTGGAGTCAATATTACGGCTTGAGGACGTATTTCTGACATTGTTTTCGTCTTCTAATCTATGCAGACCATGTCTTAAAGCCAGAAGATACTTAGAACTTCACACTGATCTTCTTGTGCTCATGGTTTACCCCGATAGAGGTGGGTTTTACTAGAAACACAATGCCTCCTGTCGCACATCTACTATCTGCAGATAGTTTGAGGAGCGTGACAGTGCCTTTACCTTGCTTCGTTGGCCTCCGCAATCACCGGGTCTGGATCCAAGTAAACATTTGTGGGAAGACAATTGGACTCAGATCCCTTCAGCCACCTATCAACATCTCATGATCAGGAGAACTGCAATGGACTTGAAAGCAAACTGTGGCCCCACAATGCACTGAGCAGGTGGTTATAATTATTTAGCAACTGAAGGTATATAAAGGATATAAGGAGACTAGGACTAGTCTGTTCTAGGTTGCCATGGTTAAGGGGGTGGCGTAGAAGGGAGGAGTGGTGGAAGGAGGGGGCAGCCAGGATCTTATGACATGCGGGTGATGTGTCGTAAGATCAGGGCTGCCTGGTCTAGGTAGATAAAAGGAATGTCCCTTTAAGCTAAAATTACTGGTAAACTGGGAGAGATACAGGTATGCAAGTGAGATACCGGTATAGTAAAGAGACTACGCCTGTTGAGATATAGCTGATGGCACTGGCGCTAGTGGTGAAATTCAAAAGTTAGTCATTGAAAAATAAAATCAAAGAAGATACAGGGAAATTTCGAATTGCGACGTTTTAGAGTACATAGGACGTCCCTCTTTCAACTCCGGGATTGGACCCACCAGGGATCTGTCAAAGACCAGAACAACCGCTCTGCCAAATGAACTATCCAAACGGTTACAGGGGAAAATTATTACCTATATATGTTGTTGGGGGAACGTCAAAAGCCTCACGTAATTATAGTACGAAACGATATATGTTGGACACAAATAAGTTAACTTTCCGCTTGTACACGTAACGTTTAAGACTTCCTATATAACGTAGGACTAACACACGAAATAACTTTAGGAACCGAAGGTTATTATAATGTGTGAAGTAACAAGAGTTTTAGATGAGCTTAATACGGAAGCCTATTGCTTTTGATTCTCTGATTTGGGATCGGGCACCGACTCCAATTCACTACCGCTAGAAAGAGGAAAAGTAGAATAGGATTTGTGCAATGAGAATATGTTAATTACGAAACATAATCAACGAAACGAAACATTGCACAAGATATCGATTAAATATACACTGAAGTGCCAAAAGTCATTTGATACCTCCCTAATATTTTGTATCGGACCGTCTTTAGACCTGCAAAGTGCAGCAGCTCCACATGAAATGGAGTCAACTAGTCATCGGAAGTCCCTGGACGAAATATTCAGCCATGCAGGCTGTATAGCCGTCCATAATTGCGGACGTGTTGCAGGGGCAGAATGTTCCGCTTGAACAGATCTTTCGATCATATCAGAAATATGTTCAATGGGGGTTCATGTGTGGTCATTTGCAGGAATTCTCTGGAATGCTCGACAAACCAATTGCGAAGGACTTTGACCCGGTGACGTGGTGCATTGCCATCCTGGAAAACCCCATCTTTGTTTGGGCACATGAAGTCGAAGAATGGCTGCAAATGGTTTCCAAGTAAGTGAACATAACGATTTCGTTCAGTGTATGGCCCAGTTTGACAAAAAACCCAGTCCATGACATTGAAAAACACCCCACACCATTATAAAACATCCACCAATTTACACAGTACCTTGTTGACAACTTGGAACAATGGCCTCGTGGGGTCTGCGACACATCCGAACTCCACTGTCAGCTCGTACCACCTGTAACCTTGACTCATCACACCAAGCCACGTTTTTACAGTCATGTACCACCCAATTGGTATGTTCACGAGTTCAAAATAGGCTGCCGATGGCGGGATGTTAGTAATGGCACTCGAGTTGAATTTCTGCTGCCATATCCGATCAACACCAAATGCCGCCGTACTGACCTCCTGGACACGTACCTAGTACGTAAATCATTAATTGTTTCAGTTATTTGACGCAGTGTCGCTTGTCTGCTAGCACGGAATATTCCACTCAGACATCGCTGGTGGCGGTCATTAAGTATACCCGGCCGGTCACTGCGTTGTCTATGTTTTGAGGTAATGCTTGAAATCAGGTACTCTCGACATACTCTTGATACTGTAATTAGAGGAATGTTGAACAATGTCAGAAATGGAATGGCCATGCGTCTAGTTCCAATTAGCTTTCCGCGTTCAAAGTCTGTCAATTCTTGTCGTGTACACATAATCCCGTCGGAGAACGTTTCACAGGACGCACTACCGAACAACTAAAAGAACTGATAACTCACTGCCCCATTATGCGTATTTTACCAATGCTACCGCCATTTGAATATTTGAATATTACTATTACATCAAGTTTGGCACTTCAGCGTACATGCTGCAGCCGGTTGTGATAAAACGTTGCACTCGCGGGATGATGATGATGATGATGCCCGGGCTCATATAGTTCAAGAACCTATTAAGATAACTGTGTCTAACATGAGTTGAACATGAACAAGGTGAAGATAAACAAACACACCCATACCGACCAGGATTTGAACGTGTGTTCCTCAGCACAATAGCCCGTACCGATACCAGGGCGCTACTGGAGTGGCTGCACGCGGGGGAACGGAAAAGCAACATGTCCAGAGAAGATGGGGTTTCTGAGAAGATCAGAACTATCGAAATGATACGATGTGGAAGATTTCAAACGAAATAATTAAGGACAGGCTCAGAATGAGAGTGGTAGGAATTGCAGAAAATACTGAGTTGGATGGGGTATTTATGGTGGTTGGCCGTGTAGGAATCTGCAAGGAAGCTTAAAACTTGTGTCTAGAATACTAAATATGGTATTTCATGGAGTCATAACGAAAGAAACGAACAGCTATTGCTTTGTGATGCGATATGTGGAATGATATCGGTGGGCAATGACCGTTTGCACAAGTCCAGAAAACAGCGATCCGTTATCAACTTCCGTTTTTCGCCGTTATTTATCGAAGAACTTAAATCCAAACCATAAATCGCGAACGAAGTTCTATTATACGTTGCGTGGTTTATTTGAACGCACAACAATGGCAACACTTGTGTGAAATCAAAGCAAAAAGATTTTTCTTTTTTTCTTTTCGTTTTTCTCTCTCTCTCTTCTCATTGTGATTTTCACTTGTGTTAGTTTTATTATTTGCCTTGCGTCATTTTTTAACTGGCAGCGCAGTTCCATTGTGTTTGGTATCTTTGTTGGATGTGAAGTGTTTACGGAACTGCAATGTCTTGTTTTAGTTACTGCAGTTCTCAACGTCCTTTTCGACTGCATATTTTGCTGGCTATTACAATTACAATACGTTTAGTTCTTCATTTGTGGGGTTTGAAGATTTTTTTAAAACAAAGAAAGTAAATGCCCTAGAAAAAGATTTGTCAAGTGAACACCGGACTCGACATCTCAATGCGACGGTTTTCGGAAAGAAATGTCGTTACCCGAGGTTGTTTTTCGGCACGACTCCACCAAAAGTAAACAATTCCAATGCCAATTATATTCCGTTACAGAAGCGACTAAATAGATTGAATTTAATACATTACGCTGAAATAAGCCATAATATAAGTATAGTTTGTCCGTTACAAATATTCCACAATATTTGTAATTGTGTAGAACAATGAATTACTGCAACAATTGGAAAATATACGTTGAAAGAATTGTGAAAACACAATTTTGCCCTAACACTTTTCCATTGACGTTTCCAAATGTGTGAGTTTCTGGGTGTTAGATATACATTGAAATGTCAAAAGTCGTGGGATACTTCCTAATATCGCTTTGGACCGCCTTTAGACAGGCGAAGTACTCTACGTGGTACTGAGTCAATTAGTCGTCGGACGTCTCCGGGCGAAACTTTCAGTCATGCTGTCTGTGTAGCCGTCCATAACTGTAGAAGTGCTGCAAGGGCAAGATGTTTCTCATGAACGGACCTTTCAATCGTATCTCAAATACGTTTGACAGGGTTAATGTCTGGAAATTGAGGTGGCCATATTATTCGCTGAAATTCTCCGAATGTTCGTGGAACCATTCGCGAACGATTTACGCACGGTGACATGGTGCATTGTCATCCTGGAAAACAACATTTTGTTTGGGTACATGAAGTTCACGAATGTCAGATGATCTCCAAAATGCAGCAGCTCCAAGTGGAATTGAGTTAGCTAGTCGTCGGAAGTACTTGGACGAAATATTCAGCTATGCAGTTTGTATAGCTGTCATTAATTGCGGTAGTTTTGCAGTGGCAGAATGTTTCGCTTGAACAGATCTTTCGATCATATCACAAATATGTCCAATGGGGGTTAGTTTGGCTATTTAGGTGGCCAGATCATTCACTGGAATTCTCCAGAATGTTCGACAAACCAATCGAAGGTCTTTGGCCCGGTGACGTATTGCATTGTCATCGTGGGAAACCCCATCGTTTTTTGGGCACATGAAGTCCAAGAATTGATGTAAATGGTTTCCAAGCAGGTAAACATAACGATTTCCAGTTTGTGTTTGGTTCAGTTTGACCAAAGCGCTCAGTCCATGCCACTGAGAAACGCCCCCCCCCCCACACACCATTATAAATCCTCCACCAACTTGCACAGTATCTTGTTGACAACTTGGGTCCATGGCCTCTTGGGGTCTGCGTCTCAATCCGAACTCTACCATAAGTTCGTACCACCTGTAACCTTGACTCATCACATCAAGCCACGTTTTTACAGTCATGTACCGTCCAACTGGTATGTTCACGAGTTCAAAATAGGCTGCCGATGGCGGGATGTTAGTAAAGGCACTCAAGTTGGTGGACCTCATGGACACTTTCTTAGTGCGTAAATCGTTAATTGTTTCAATTATTTGACGCATTGTCGCATGTCTGGTAGCACGGACCTCTCCACTCAGACGTCGCTGATCGCGGTCATTAAGGAAACCCGCATTGTCACTGCATTGTCTATGTTTGGAGGTAATGCCTGAAATTGCTTACTATCGGCACACTGTGGATCGAAGAATGTTGAATTCTGGAATAATGTCACGAAATGAAATGTCTCATACATCTAGCTTCAACTAGTATTCCATGTTCAAAGTTCGTCAATTTTCGTCGTGCAGCCAATAATCACGTCAGACAACATTTCACAACAGACAGGGTTTCACAAGACTCACTAACGTACAGCTGAAGGAATAGATTACGTAATGCCCCTTTATGCGTATTGCACGTGATACTACGGACATCTGGATACTTGCATTTTACTATGCCATGATTTTTGGCACTTCAGTGTATGTGCGCGTTTTTGTATGTAACACGAAATAAGATATGCACACTATTTACCAATAACTCTTTTCAGGTGACGCAAGCATATGGTTTAATTTGTCCATTCCGCGATCGCACAATAGGTGGACGACCAGGATATAATTGACGTAATAAGCACAATATTCGATTGAAATCAGAATAGGAATTCGTCGTGAGGTCAGCTATTTTGAACGGGAAAGTACCGTATGATGCTATAGAAATGGAAAATCTATAGGTGTCATTAACGTTGAGTTGGAAAACTGAAAATAACAGTGACTGATGCAATGAGCAAGTGGTGACATTCTAGCATTACTAGCACCGAAAAGCATTCATTCAGAAAGCCGAAACTGACCGTTAGAGAACGGTCGCGTGTTACACAGCATAATCAGAATAAATCGTCGAACTTCGGCTTTAGTCTTCCGCAAAGAATTTCAGAGCAGCACTGATATTTCTGACAGCATCTGTAATGTCCGAAAAGAACTTCATGCACTTAAATATCAAGGCAGAATTTCAACTTATAAGTCGCATATGTTGAAACCAAATACGCACATTTAATTATCATGGTTCAAAAAGCTTAAAATCTGGACGATCGACCAATGGACTGACGAATTAAGATTTTATATATTTCGAGACCGATAAGGTCCGAGACAGCTTGGAACACGAAGTGTGTTGTACCAACTGTCAGGTTCCGCAACGGTGAAGTGTTGGTCCGAGGCACTTTGTGCTGGTAGGGTTTTGGATCACTGACTATTGTTCCTACTATAATGACTTGTTATCAATACACTGACATTTTATGTCACTTCTTGCTCATATACTGTGGAAATACTACAGAACAGACAAAGCGCCTTGCCACAGAAGTGCAGCTGTAACACAGTAGTACAAACATTTGTATGTGAAATCTGTATGTGAATTGGTGTGGCCCGTATGAATCCGGATCTCAAACCAATCGAACATTTGTGAAACGAATTGGAGCAATGAACGTGGTACAGACAAACACGTCAGAATTCGAGAATTTAAGTCTCAACGGCTTTGCAGGAGGAATAAAGAAACTTATCTTCGATGTAATCCCCGAATTGGTCGAAAGTCTTCCAAAGAAGGTATTGTCTGTAATCCAAAGGTGGGCCTACACCATACCAGATTAATACAAATCTCTTCGTGTTTTGTTGAAGGATATTTTTTGTATAAATGAAACTTGCCCTTTTGTCGATGCCGGGATTCAAACAACGGATATGTGATTTTTGGAGAGACCGCTTTCCCGTCTAAGCAAATATAAGAAAACTGGATCACCCACTGCAGTGGGTCTGAGATCCCTTCAGCCACCTATCAACATCTCGTCGGGTTCATGATCTGGTGAACTGCATCAGACTTGAAAGGAAACTGTGGGCCCTACAATGCACTGTGAGCAGGTGGTTATAATCATTTAGCCACTGCAAGTATGTATATAAAGGATGTAAGGATTCTACGTCTAGTCTGGTCTAGGTGGCCATGGTTAAGGAGGTCGCGTAGAAGGCAGGAGTTTTTCCGACATTTACCTGAGAAGCTTGTTTTCGAAGTCTTTTTGTGGGGTAACCTTACATCATATCCTACGTTGAGAGAAAGGTCGGAGCACCAACCTGACCTTAAGTGGTGACCCTAACAGTTAACCCTTGGCCAATTAGTGTGAATCTTAGTTCGGGCGCGAATTTCGGTGAGTACGATTATTTTGATTTCCGTTTGTGAAGTGCGAAACATGTCGTCGGGCAGTAGAGAAATTTGGACATCTAATCTTTCATTTATTGGGAGCTTTCGAGTTCTTTGTTCCTGTGGCAAGATTTCACTCAAGATGGCGTCCCTCGTGTGTTATTACAAATACAAAATTTAAAGTCGGTAACATGCAAAAGCCCACCACGGCCGACACGTCAAAAATTTAGAAAACCGTGGAGACCCTTCCCGCCTTCCAAATTAGGGAGTACAGTTTCCTCGTCACTACAAACAAATACACACGATAAATAAAGGAAAAACAACATCACATGGAACAACTACATACAAAGCGAAACATATATACAATTCTACCCATAAAATTTCGGAGACCCTCTTCGTCGTCATGATGTGTCTTTAAGGAATTATATCTTCAAGTTGATTGACTTACGAAGACCTGATTAGTTCATTATACATCTTATACGATAGGGATTTACTTAAATGTAAGTTGTTTATTGTATTTCAACTCTGCTTTCCAAATTTTGACATTTTTCGGCCTTTTATTGGCACCTCCCTTTTGTCCTACATGCTTATTTTCTGAGAATTTCAGAAAGCTTTCTATTTATTTTGAATGTTGTCCCACTGTTTACTTTTTGTTCAAGGGAGCTTACAGATAGTAGTTTTGATTTTATGGCGAAGCAATGTAAGAACTGGTGGAGACATTTTAGAATGCTTCGCAGTGAAGTAAATTGAATTTCGTAGGTGCAAGGTTTAGCTATGCAGTGAAGCTCTCTATAAGGGAGCTAAACATTTTAGCCTAAAAAGGAAAAGACGAAAAAGATAAAGAAGCAAAATATGGAAAAAAAAAATTAAAGTTGAAGGGCGAAAGACATTGAAGAAGACTGAAGCACAGGGAAAGCGAAAGTGAAAAAAAATCCTTTCCTCCAGGCGTGGAAACATGCATCAGAAGAAGAAAACGGAGAAATGAATGAGAAAACACGCTGGAAAAAAAAAAGAAAGAGAAAACAATGAAAAAAAAAGAGGTAAAATGAAATAACTGCATCAGAGAAGGAGATCGTGGGGTTAATTAAAAAAAATGATTCGAATTTTCTAATTGAAAATGTTATGCGATTAGAGCATGAGAACACACGGACCAGATCGGAGATTGCACAATAAAATGAGATTTGAAATGCGTTTAAGGACTCCCATAAGGAGATCCAAGACGTGTATAGTGAAGTTGTAGATCTTCGGGAAAGTTTGAGGAAAAAGAATGAGTTATTGGATGTCCTTGGGCGTTTTCCAGAAAATTTCAAACATTTTATAAAACAGAACATGATAAATGCAAAGAAATTTTGCCTTATGTCGACACCAGGGTTCGAATAAAGAAATCTGTCACTCCGGAGTGACCGCTTTGCCGATTAATCTACGCCGACAAGTATCTGGAAAGCTTATTTTCAAAGTATTTTCTGGGAGAGAAACTTACATTTACCTCCACGTGGAGAAAGAGGTCAGGACACCTCCTTCCTGGAGTGGCAGACCTAAAGGTTGGGTCCTTGGCCACTAGTGTGTGTCTCTGTTCGGACGCCATTGTAAAGAAATCTTGCCTTATGTCGACGCCGGGATTCGAACCAACAGATATGTCAGCTCCGGAGTGACTTTTTTATCGGATAAGGGACGCCGACAGGCATTTTATTTCGAAGTCTTCAGTGGGAAGAATTTTACATAAAATAGGAGCAGCTATTACGATTACAAATAAAAAGCTGAATTGCTTAGAATTATATGCGGATTGGGATGTCGTAGCTTGCTTGTAAAGAAACAGCAAATGGAGATATTTCATTGATTTCGATGTACAATTCTCCATTAGCAGACATAACTTCAACACTAAATAAGTCTTCTAAAATATTGTGTGACAGAACGGAAATTGTTTGTTAGCAGGCGGATATCAACGCACAGAGTCCAGCTTTAGATCACGAGTTCGAGAACCACAGGAGTGCTTCAGTTATGGAATACTAAACGAAATTAAATTATAAAAAAAAAAATTGGAAAGTTTGTGATGTTGAAGCTTTTAGTGATCACGACTATATTACGTTTGAATTGAGATATCAAGACAGGAAAGAGAAATTGGAATTTTTTCTACATAATGGTATGAATTAGAGGATTGTTAGAGAACCATTGTCAAAATTTTCAATTTTACATCCACAGATTGGAAACGATGCAAACACTAAGGATTATTTTTTTTGCTGAATATATATCGAAATTACATAAGATATGATCAAGCTGAAAATTTTGGATTAAAGGGAAATAAATATCAAAGCGTTCCCTGGTGGTCAAAAGACTTGGCACAAGAAAGAAAGGTAGTGAGAAGAATAAGTAGATAGTGTCGAGAAAGTGAAGAACGGAAACAGGCAGAGCCGAATACAATATAGAGAATTCGCTAAGTTTAAAAATTTCTTAACTCTGCTGGAGGGAATTCTGCGAACGTGACAACACTCGTACTTCTTTTGGCACTGTCTATAAATTGGCAACCGGAAATATTTCGGGCTCTCTGTGTACTGAGACAATCTGTTCGAGCTCTGGAGCAGAAACAAGAAACTTTCAAGAAGCAGACGAGGAAACCATGAAGTGTCATTTTAAAACTGATTGTGAAGAAGGGGACACTGTAGATCAGACAGAAATTTGAGATATTGGAAAATCTTACGTTGGCAATCAAAACCATTATCAATTATCTTCGGAAGAAATTAAACAAGTTGTTGAAACCTCGACGAGGCAAATGGCATCGGGTCTGGTTGGTGTTGTGCTCGAAATTATATGAGAAATCTTTCAGAGTAACAAAGGAAATTTTATATAAATTTTGAACACATGCTTAAATCAAGGATATTTTCCATGCAGGTGGAAGGAGGCAAAGCTGATCCTCAAGGTGCAGAAAAGAAAGGATGGAATAGGAAATCCCGAGGAGCATACAGACCCATATGTCTGCCGGAAGTCTGGTGGAAAATCTTAGATCATCTCTTGTACTTGAGATTGTCTTCCTTTTTACTTTAAAAACAAGTTATTGAATGATGCTCAATTTGGCTTTCCACAAGGGACAAGCACTTCGGACGGCTTAAAACAGATCTTCAGCTGGGTTTATCACCAAAGCCAACAGGTGAAACTATATTCTGCTTGTTTCTTTTGGTGTGAAAAGGGCAAAACTGTGTGGTGTAATGTCCAACCACAAATTACTTCAAAATAAGCGACAGAAAAGTACGTCGGGGTAGTTTAATCTGTTAAAGCGGCAGCTCTGTAGCTCTGGGGATGGCATATGCGTTGGTTCGAATCCCGCCGTCAACATAAGTAAAGTTACTCTTTACAGTGGTAATACATAATAATACAAGAACTGGTCAAATTTAACTATCTTAAACTTTTGTTCTATATTTTAAACAGTTTTCTATAAGATAACAGTGTCTATTCAAATTTAAACGACTTAGAAATTTATCAATACGAAAAAGGCTGTCCACAAGGGTCAAACTGGGACCCTCGCCTATGAATGATGTTTGCTAACATTATTTTAAATAAACTGACCCAAGGAAACACAAAAGTTCAAGCATAATGATTTTCTGTTTGGAAATCGGCCTCTGGATGCCACGTCCTACAGAGGAAATATACCAACATCTTGCAGAAACTCAACCAGTGTATCAGAGAAATCAAAATTTCCTTCAACACGAATAAATTCTTCGACCTCCATAAACAAAAGGGACCCAAGATTACTCGTAACCCATCATGCTATTTAACCGAAAATATATGAAAGTTGTGAAGGAACGAGAGTTTTTTTTTATCGAGGTGGGAAGTTCGTAGGACCGTTACAGAATACCAATATAGTTCATCTAACTAAGAAAAAAAACGTTCGATTCACCTGTCGCATATTACGAACGATATCAACCAGAAAGTGTTTTATGAATTTCTGTTCTAATCAATGTTTGACGAACCATAGCTCACTTGGATCCGAATTCGAGAATACTTATGCAAGTGTGGTGATTCAAAAGCAGTTGAACTGCACGTTCTATTTATGTGCCAGGTTTTTGAAAAGGAGAGAAAGAGACATTTTCCCAAGGGGTCTCAAGAAGGTGTCATTGAGATTTCGTGTTCTTAATTCTTCGTTCTTGATTGATCTCTCCAATGCCACCAAAGTAAGTTTCGATTATTTTAATAACCAAACTGACTTCATTCGGAGTCAAGATTTTATCTCTAATTCTGATGAATCATTTTCTTATGAGTCAGTTCTTGGAAGAAACGTTAACAATAAATTGGATATTAGAACCTTTCCACACCAGTTGGAACTCCTCTTGAGATGGTCACAGTGAGATAAACTATAGATATTCTATTTTTGACTTGCTTTATCCCAGCATCGGACTTTAAGCTCTCCTGCCAGTGGCTCTTTGGGAACATTTTGTTTTGTTTTTGAGGTAGTTTTCTCTCTCCTCTGGATCTGAAGTGAGTGCATTGTCTTTTGAAATATTTTTTTTAGTTTTCTGTTATTGTTGTATTCCATCATAGTATTGGGCACAAGGATTGCTCTGTACGAGGTAATTTATTTTGTATTCAGTATTAGTTGCACGGTTCTCCATACAAATGACTTCGAAAAAAAGCTGCCCAGATAATCGTCGGCGTTGCTTAACCAGTAAAGCAGTTTCTCCGGAAATGCACCCTAGGTGTCCTAAAAATCCTACATCCCTAGGTGCGAATCCAGGTTGTGACAAATGGGCAACGTTTCTTCATATAGTATTGCCGTCTTTCATATTTTGTGGTTTTTGTACTACTAACTTCATTATTACATTATTATATTCATTTCATTTCCCTTAAAGTAACATTGCAAATTACCTCTAATGCGGTTGTAATGTCTACCTACAAATGATTTTAATATAAGCTACTCAGTTACCCCGTCGGCGTAGCCTAAACGGTAAAGCGGTCACTCTAGAGATGACAGATTCGTTGGTTCGAATCCCAGCAAGTAAAGTCCTTCTTTACAAAATGGAGTCCGAAATTAGCGACTCACACTAGTGGCCAAGGACCCAACAGTTAAGCCCACCATTCAAGGTCAGGTCGTTAGCTTGACCTCTCTTTCAAGTGGGGGAGGGTGCAATGTTCACCCCCAAATGACTAATATATGTCACTCAGGCGTCGACATCAGTAAAGTTTTCTTTACAAGGTGTGGTACAATAAAGAAAAAAAATCTTTAAAATTTTTGTTACAACGTCAACTTGTGGAAGCTTGCCATCCCTAAAGAATTCCTGAGAAACAGAATTTTCCGTATTTACACAAATGTTTCTGGAAATTCCAGCAACATGAGCTAGTCATGCGAAAGAAATTAAACTTACCTGAAATGTAAAGTATGGTACTACAGGTAAGTATTTAAATTTTCAGAATCGTAGCGCATGCGTGGGCTGAGAAGCGCCCTCTGAACCGCACTGTCAACCGTATATATAGAGGGTTTTAGAGGATCCTTTCAAGTAGTGTATCATTGTGTGGCAACGGTAAACCTTTCATGACCAGTTACTATGAGTATGCCTCGTCGACAGTACAGAGTTGCGTATGAGCAGGTTGCGAAGATCGGTCTGGGTGAAAGGGGGGATTTTCTTATCGTAAAATTGCAATTCGTACAGGTCGGGATGCCACGACAGTAATGCGAGTTTGGTGGCAACTGGCTGTAGGGAACCGGGCGAATCACAAATCTGGCAATAGAACTGTTACGTCAACACGGAATTACGGGAACCTCATCCGCATGACTGACGGACCGTTCAGCTTCATTTCGAGTGTTGACACAAAGTTGGGACACTGCTGCAAGTGAGTCATTATCTGCTTCCACAATTCGACGGCGTATGCTGCGCCGTAAACTCCGTTCAAAGATTCTTGTGTGCAGGATTCCCCTGACGCTTCCGGCGTACGATTGCTCATCAACACCGTTGGCAACTAATCGTGTTCTGAGTTCTGCTTCAGTTTGTACTACAGCGATGGCCGAGTACGTATGCGACAATGTAGAGGTAGACGCCATCTTCCAGGGGTGCATTATCCATCGTCATACTGGACGAACGGCAGGCGTGATGGTTTATCGTGCCATTTCGGGAATGGTGGGCAGTCTCGGCTACTCAGTTCTATTAAAAACAAACGCCACATCAGGGGAGTTGTGAATTCCGAAGTCGTATCTTACTTCCAACGCTTTCCAACATGACAATGTCAGTCCACATGTTGCTAGGAAATCTCAAGTCTTCTTCTCAGCGAGACAGATACCGCTTCTCCCATGACCTGCTCATTCACCAGACATGTCGCCTGTTGAACACCTCTAGGATTTCTTCCGTCGGTACTCACTCGTGACGCACATTCAGCAGTCAGTATGGGTTTTGAGCTAGGATAGAAGCAATCTGGTATGCTATTCCAAAGCTACATATTCACAATGCTACATACATATTCCAAAGCTACATATTCACAATGCGTGCAGAAGCTCTGCGTGCATTGCGTGGCGGCTTAAGCAAATACTGATTTATAACATGTAATATCGGTATAGCGCTCTGGAAATGCAAGAGTTTCTGCGTGTTACTATAGGTCACATGTGGAAGAAAGTTTTTTCAGTTGTGAGGATTCCTTCATGCGGTTACAATTTTCACAAACATGAGCGTGGAATCGCAAATCTTAGAGTATATCAGTGGATTTCCCAATGCATCCGTGAAGAAGCAAATGAAATCCCATGAAAATACTGGATTTCGGGAAAATCTTGTTTCAAATTCTTTGGAAAAAGTTACAGAAGACCAGATAATTACGCGGCTTTGTGTTTGCAGTCACGTTGTAGGTTGGAATATCTCATTTAGAAAAATTTCTATGCGGGTTGTATTGGTTTAGATACATTGTACTTTGTCATGATTTAATTTAAATCTGTGATTTCGCACACGGTTGAGGTGTTTCTTTGATATGATTTCGGGTTTGGGGAACTCATTTTCTGTGTAAACAAAACTCAT
>JJRW01S0002429.1:111419-122520 GCA_001188405.1 Loxosceles reclusa
GGGGGGGGGGTATGTGTAGATGTCTTCTACTTGACTAGGGGACAGTTACCCTAGAAAATTTGTTTCCTGAAAGCGCCGATTTATACGATTAAAATTTACCGCATGTGACTACATCTTTCAAACACATGGCACTCAAAATTATTCAGCAATGCATAGTCTTGCAATTAGGTTAATTTTACCACATGCACGTTCGCACACGTTTACTATATATAGGTACATATTGAAGAAGAGAGCCGAAATGTATAGTCTTGCTCGCTAAGCGTAATAATATTGCCGATAGGGAAGCCCTCGTGCACTGGATTCCGCTGAAACGAACAGAGGCGGCGGCAATCCGTTCATTATGTGTTGGTGGGAAGGTTATTGATTCTAAGCCAAGTTAACGTTATTGTTCTGGCTACAGTACATTCAGGTAACTGAGGGGGAGAAGGGGTAGCTCTTGACAACCGAAGGCCCGTCTTGTTAAGTTTGTTATGGAACTGTCCTGTTTGACACAGTGTTGCTTCTGTTTTTGATGAACCCTTTACATACATAAATTTAAACATAAATCGGTTCAAGAGCATAAAAGCGATTCATGTTCATGAACATAAATTGTTTTTATGCTTACGAACCAAGACTCCGGGAGATAAAAAAAAATTGTTTATGAAGACAAACTCCCTCCGATGTTAGTGAGGTTCCCGTACATACATAAAGATACGCCAACGTATCTACAGAAATTCTCTCACTACAAGGTTTAGTTTTCTTCATTTGGTTGATTACGAAGTGATATATGCATGTTTATAACCCAAACAAACGAATATACATCGCATAACGTGGGAAAGATTGCGAAGAGAAATGTGTAACAAAGTACGATAAGGGCGTTAAAACGAAACCCATTCACGTACCCTTTGATATATTTGATGGATATAAAGTTGTGTCGAAACACTATGTAGCTTTAACTGATATTAACTTTACACACATTTGTGTTTTTGAAATAAAACTTGTTTCGGGTTTTGCAGTTGATCATCAGAAAGGATCGTCTCAAGATCATCGGAAGACTAGTGTTTTCCAAATTTTTTTGAGATGACGTTGACTAAACACTTGCGCAGTACTTCAAAGTTTAGAACAGCAGTTCCCAACCGGTAGTACGTGTACTCCAGCGGGTACGAATCACGACATTTAGGGTTACGCGAGAAAAATCGGTAATGGTGGAAGAAAAGACAAATTACGTATGTCAGGTGAGATACCAGTCGAAATTGCGAATTGTCCGTTATGACCAGTGGCAAGCTGGGATTCCTTTGTTACTGAACCTCGAGGAGTCCCACTCGCTCACTTTATTATTTGGCGAATGGAGGGAGGAGACAGTTCCCCACACGAAGCATTGTTCTGAACACTAATAATTGATCCTTCTCATCCTCCTTAGATTCCGTCGCTGTACTCGAACTCTCAGTATTGTAATTTACCTGAAGCAAAATTGTCCTAAAAAGATTCAATTAGAGCATCTTGTAAATTTCTATGCGACGAAAGAAACAGGGAAATTTTCTTCAGGACCTCTTAGATAATTTTTGGTAACTCTGATGTAGAAGCTTGTGGCACTACCCACTGATCTACACATGCTTAATAATTTTCCTTTTTTTTTTTTTTTTTCATGAAACATTTCTTGCTTCTGCAGTATTTATGACAGCAGGAGTTTCGTCGTAAAAGGTGTGGCCAAGTCTCGATAAATGTATTTTGCTGTTTCTTCCTCCTCAGGTACAGCTACGTCACCTATGGTATTTATTTCGCAGATGACGTCTCGGGGAGGCGTTGCTCTTCTCGTCTTCCAACACGTGCCATCCATAGCTCTGACGCTTCAGACGCATTTACAGGCTATCGCTGTACGTATTTTTGTCGGCCATGCGCTCACGGTTTGCTCCGTTTATCTGCCACTGGGTGACCGCGTGGCCTTCTCCACTTTGGAAGATCTGGTGTGTCAGCTTCTGAAACTGTTTCTGCTGCCTGGAGATTTTAACGGTCACAGCGCTCGTTGGGGAAGCTCCTCTACCAATTGCAGAGGTATCTCGACTTGTCACTGCTGAATGTTGATGAGGTTACGTATTTCCATGCCCCAACGCGGTCATTCACTGCTTTGGATCTGTCTTTTTGGTCTCTGTCACAGTACCCCCTTTGGTCGTGGTCTGTTCTTTCGGACCCCGTGGGGAGTGACCACTTTCCCATTTTGTTGTCCTCTACCGGCAGCGAGTTTTCCAGCTTGCCGAGTTGTCAAGTGGATTTGCCAGTTGGGATCGTTTTGCCACATTAGCTGTGTTGACGGACGATTTGCTTGAGACTCAGATCATTGATCAGGCAGTGGACCAGGTGACTTCTTGTGTTCTGCAAGCAGCTGCGTGTTCTGTACTACGCACTTCGACGTATTTACCTCGATCACCTAAATCTTGGTGGAACCCCGACTGTCCTGCAGCCCAGAAAGAGCAGAAGTCTTGGGGACATTTTCTGCAGGTACCCGACTCCGGGTAATATGGCGTGATTCCAGCGGGCTAGGGCTTATGCCTGTAAGGTCCGCCGTCTCAGCCAGCGGGAGTCGTGGTGGAAGTTTGTGTCCCGCATCACGTCTTCCACTAGTTCGAAGGTTTTTTGGAACAAGATTTGTCGCATATGTGGGTCCTTACACATCCCACCCCATATCCTGTTTGTGCATGGTTTGCAGATGGTGGAACCGTGTCAGATATTCCCACGATTGCGAATGTCTCAGCTGAATCTTTTTCCCAGGTCTCGTTGTTCCAATTACAGCACATCGTTCCAGGCAGCGAAATCCTCCGCAGAACGTACAGATTTCCTTCCTGCCCTTTACACCGGATGGCTAAGATTATCTTTTTTCCCTACAGGACGAAGTCCTTTCATAAATTTCTCACTTTGGCAGAACTACTCTTATGGACGCATGGAGTACCACTTCATCTGTAAAATCGACATTAGAATTCATCGTGAAACCACAGCGGTTTATCTGAATTTTTCTCTCGTATTTCATTTGTTCTACAATATTAGTGTCAACAACAATTAGACATTCATGCAACTAACTGTAATTCGGGTTACAGGGCACTAGATTGCCGAATACTCATACTTTCCATGAACTGAACTGAACGGTCGACGTGTAGCCATCCTGCAACGTCAGATTGTCGTTGGCCTGCTTGTAGTCGGGCGATGGCTCTATAACCCGGTTCTGCTGGCAAATGTCTCCTCGAACTCATTTTTACACCTTTAACTATCTCGAAATTGGGTAATATACCGTAGTTCATTGAATAGCGATTCCCTACTAAACAGCTGGTTTTACGCTGTATCGGATTTACTTAAAGCTATGGCAGCGCCACTCTTTTACATAATTATACTCGCTAGCAGCTTGCTTTTATTTGTAACATATTCTAATTTCAAAAATTTCGAGCTATTTTTAGCCGATTTCTCGCGATTTTTCAATTTGTTGCTTAACGTTTAGAAACAAGTGAGATGACGTTACGGTCCAGCCCAGAAGACCAGATATTCCATAAAAAGTGATTGTTTCTATGTGTGAGTATGAAGTAATTTCATTCTGAAAGTTTAGTACATATAGCCTCGATTATCTAACTCGTTAAATTTTAATCTGCGTTTTATTTTTCACTACCGGAACAACGTATTTATGCCGCAATATTAGATATATTATTTGTAATTTTTAAATTTCTACTTTTATTCCCTATTTATGGTATATTCGCGAACTCAACTCGATTAATTTCCACCATAATATCCTTGAGCTCGAATGTCGAAAACATTCTGGTTACTCTGGTATACGCGGATTTGTATTCGCTTGTCGTTCTAAAGCTCAAGAAGTGGCAACTTTAAAGGAAAAGAACACATTTTTAACCATATATTCTTAAATATTCTCTGCTTTAAACAACGGTCGTCAGTGCCTCACGATGTTTCTTTCTTTTGTTCCATTACTGTTTTATTCCAATTATTACAGTGAAAGAGTTGAGTTATCCGTCGTAAAGAGTAGCGTGACGTTGTATGCGCTTAAGATCTAAAGCTTGTCTGAGAACAAGTGGAAAGGTTAGCAATGTTAAAAATAAGTCTGAGTAGTCGTGTGGGGTTTGTGAGTGGGTGGTTGGGTAACTGTTACATATGAAAACTTTTGTCTCGTTGAAGAATATTTTGCATTATGCTTTACAGGTGGGTGGCGTGAAATTTCGCAATTCATATACACGAGACCTAAGGTAACACGCGAGAGTTCATATGCACTTGTTATGTCGTTTTTTTTTTTTTTTTCGTCTTGTGTTTCGGCAGTATGTTCAGTTTTGTGACGACTTCATCGCGTGATACTCATATCACGTGGTCTGTGGTGCACCAATAGTTCATGAGAGGATGGAACGCGAGCAGTAAAGCTGTAATATTAGGGTAGGTAAAGAAAAGAGAACGAGTGTTTTGGGGGGTCACTATAGTTAGAATTGTACATGTTCGGTCTGTTTCCCCCCAGTTTGAACACTACTTTTCCTTTGTACAGTTCTTTTCATTATAATGTTTAAATCTAATTAGTATAGAAACACATTTACTGCACAAAAATGCGGGAAACTAGTAGCATTTCTCTGTGACCCGACTTTTTTTCTTTAAATCAAAATCCTTTTATGCATTAATCCCGTATGTATTTCATTGTGTTTCAAAAATCGCAGGGCTAACGGGAAAATTAAAAGTACTTGTGTCTTTATATAAGGGTTTAAAGTCACACAAGTACTTTCACTTTTCTCGCGATCGCTATTCTCCGAACAGGCTGCGATTTCTGAAACACACACACACTTCGCATTCTTGAGGTACCTGAAACATTTATTGTTCCGTTTGACATTGGTGCATTATGTCAATTAAGTTCCAAAGAAGTAACTAAGAATATCTGGATACAAGGCCGATGGGTATAAAGTGTGACGTCACTTAACTTGGCAGGTTTCACGCTTTTTATGTTCTTTGAAAACGAGGCTTTCTACTTTTCGTTTATTTCTTTATTACGTGTTGTTCTTGTTACGTTGTTGAATTGACGCACAACTAAAGTTTTGAATGTCGTACCTTTTTAATTATTTATTTGAAGTAATTTGAAGTAAGGTTATTTGAAGTTTAATGCCACAAGAGCCGGTAAAGACCATACGTTTTGTGCCAAACACAAGGTGATCACGTAACACTCGATGGCTCGGGGACGCCATGTCACTCACAGTACTCGCCAAAAGGAGGGAAACAATCATTTTTGAAGTTAAGCCAAGTGACACTACTGAAAATGTTAAAGCAAAAGTCAAAGACAGGGAAGGTATTCCACCTAACCATCAGCGTCATATTTTTGCTGGCAGAGTTGGTAAGAGTTCAGCACGCACAAGCATAGGCTGTTTTTACATATAGAACTGTAACAGGACTAGACCCGGATCGTCACGCTACCGTAGGGCATTTCCATCCTCAGTCTAGGTCCAAAAACCCGAGTTCCATAAGATGAAATAGCCTTTATGCTTTATGGAACACTGATTTACAAAAACAGTTACTGAAATAGAGACCACCACTCATTTGGCATACGTTTGTTTATTGCAGAGGGAAAACATCAACTCATTAGATGCTTAAGAAAGTTGCCAAGAACAAGATGTTTAACATCAAGAGTTACTTATTAGTTTATGTGTCGTATTGTTACGTTTTCACTGCTTGGACGTCTGTTGTCGGATTAGCCTGTTACATTTCTGTAACAAGGCTATCAAAAAAATTTTTTTTTCGGATTTCATCATTGTTATCAGATTCTTATTACCTCATCTTTATTGCCCGTTTGGTTTAGGGAGGGGGAAAATGCATTCCAGAATTACAATTGAACTTAGTCCTGTTTATAGTATGATATTCATATCGCTCCATTTTTTTGCTTCCGCTTTTGATAAGCTGCCAAAAGATTTCCATCGTTCAGTTTCCACAAAAACGTTCTCTCTAATCGTGATGCGTTTTCTGATAAAAGTCCTTGACCTGTGTGCGGCTCCGTTCTATTTCCTCTAGCATCCGCTGCAGAGTGGCTAAATTTGGGCGTCGACCTCCGTCTTCTCGTATCCCCCCACGTACCGCCTGCTCTTTCCGGTGTGCCCGCCTTCTCTCTCTCTCTCCTGCTTCTCCGTGGTTTTCTTAATTATCACTTCGTAAGCGCCCATTCCTTTCAAGTGAAAAAGCTCTGTTTTCACCTGAAAACTACATTAGTACTATTATGTGGAAAATTCACTGCAAAGTAACCTTTAGGCATTTACTCACATGTTCGAAAAAAAAGTTGCACTTGAATGTTTTTCTATTAGCGTAATAAACCATATCCTCTCCGTAACTCACAGAGATAACACACAAAGTTAACATTATTGCTTGCAAGTTTTGAGTTATTTGCTGGAAACTCTTCGCATCCCAATGTACGTTACCTGACAGAAAGTGAGAGAGAGAGAGAGACAATGGAAGCGCGAGTAGAATGAGAGGAAAATTGACACAGAATTAAAATCCAAATAAGTGAACTTACTGTCAAGACTTTAATGCAGTATAAAACGATGAAATACACAGAGTGGTCATTAGTAAGTAGGACCAGCTCTTTGGGCGATACCAACAGCAACCCTGCGAAGTACAGATATAGTCCGGATAGTGTCTTGATATATCGATGACCACATGCTTTCCACCATCCACCACAGTTCGTCATACTTTCGTGGTTAGGTCACAGGAGTCAACCGACGACCAATCACTTCCTACGGGTATTCGGTTGGACAGAGATTTCGGGAGACTGCGTTGGCCGAGGAAAAACATATGGATACCTTGCAAGGCTTGCCTGTAGATGCTCGGTGTGTGTGGCTTCTCGTTCTTGCTGGAAAACAGCATTTTGTAACCTCTGAAGTAGGGTAGAGCAACTAGTTGCAGCATGTCATCCACGTATCGATGTGCCGTCATTGTTCGTCCAATACGAACTAGTGGAGATGTAGATGTTGATAGGGCCCAAGATGTAGATGTTGATAGGGTAAAACCCAAACCATGGCACCACGTTTTCGAGCAGTATGGGGCGTTCTACGATCACAAGCGGATTCGGTGCTCAAATGCTTGTGGGTTACAAAAAGGTGATATTTCTCGTTTGTTCTCTCAGGCTAATTTCGTACTCAGTTCTACCAGCAGCTTTGCGTCAGTTTGACTATTTTTCATTTGCGTATTTACAGCAGAAAACTTTTCTCTCCTCCTCCGTCTGTGATAGCTTAGTGAAGCCGTATCTCCATTGCTATTAACCAAAACTGTAAAACGAAATTATTTTTGAAGTTTTTTTTAGAGGGTAAACATACACAAGTGTTGCTAGCCATTAATCATTTATGTGAGTCGTGGATTTGTTTTAGGTGATTCAAGCAACCTGCGAATGAAATATGAAAACTGTATGTAACGAAATAACGATGCAGTGACTACCGATCAGCATAAAATCTGAAAATAATGTGCAATTTAAGAGAATTATGAAGCATCGCAGGTTAGAAATAAAAGATGTAAAAACTGGAATTCAGAGCGGTGGAAATTTTCCGCTGGGATTCTGCTAGATGGCGTATATATTGTATCATATATGCGATATGTTCGATTTCATTTTGTTAGAGCTCTATTGGTGACACCAGTTTCTACGATGGGTACGAACATGACATACGATATCTAGACCCTGTCGCGTATCCACCGGCGAGTAGCGCTACCGTAGGGGTGGGTTACGCGCCATCTAGGCATGTAATAGAGTTCCATTTCTATATAAACAGCTTAAACTCTAACATCCAGTTTACTCCTTGAAGTTGGGAAAGACGGCTGTTTACATTTCTTCGACGTACTCGTGAAAACAGCCAACGATGGAATTCTTTCAACCTGTTTTATATTGGAAGCTTAACCTAAATACCTAGTCTTCTAGTCTGGCCATCCAACATGCCCCAAAGCTTCGGTGGTCAGAACTCTTCGCCAGCGAACCGTGTCCCGCAGCAGCCTTGAAGATTCGAGAAACCAAGAAGCCCAACATATTACCAGGACTTTAGGACAAAACGGCTACCCCAACATCTCTCAACAGTCGTTGGTCCTCTGGCGCGACCATGTGTTGAGGAATGGAGCGGAAAGTAATTGGCAAAAAGGGCCTTAGATTCCGACTTTACGAACATGCCGTGACGCACGAACATGAAGCCGAGTAATTTTTGCTGACATGGGAATGTCTTCAATAGAAGCAATCATTTGATTTTAGAGTCATGGAAGACATACATAGTAAAGAATAAGGCAGGAAACCGTTTCAAACAGTTGCCAAGCTCGTACTTTCATCTCACGCAAGCAGTTTTTTAGACGCTAAACCAGCAAGCAATAACAGGGTTTCCCCACAGTGTGCCATTCCCAACATCAGGTTTTCCCAAACTGCGAGTATAAATACTAACACTTCCCGCCGCATTCGCTTGATACAGATTGTAAGTGATAGCCGAAACGTCGCAATACCTTGTCTGATATTGCTTCTGCTCTGTGTGTCATCTAATCCTTGTTCACGGCGAGTGATTCAACCAGTATAGACAAATTCACAGCCTGAATATTCGAGCCGCAACAAAACAATGTCATTTGCCTTTATGCTTGTCAGTTTTACTTTAGAGCAGGTTTTTATTCCGTTTTGAGGGACTTCTTTTTAGAAAAAATGAATATTAGTGCAATGTAGGAATGTCCTTTCTCTGTCAGGGAAAAAAATCAAAACACAAAAGGTGGGTGGCAAGAGGAGAAAGGAAGAACTTTTTTTTCCGCCCTCTCTTCATGTGCGAAAACATAGAAATGGACCATATAATGGAATCGGAATATCAGCGTGATGTTTTCGCCCCTCACAGCAGCAATTGATTGCATAATATGTTGTGGCTTAATTTTGTGTCTACAAACTCCAAAATTTATTTTTAATTTTGAAATCGAACTATGCGCTATGTAGATGAAAAAGCTGTGTGTGAATGATTTTAATGCACATCACTGCATAATGAAGTTTGAATATGCATGGCAGTGTTAATATTTTCGAATCCTGTAAGCCGTTTTTTTTAGGTCAGAGCTAGAAAGTATACGATGTCAAAAGAGGGGGCTTCAAAAGACGAGGCCGTTTTCTGTTCTTAACATTAAAAAGAAAATAATTTGATGCATTTAAAATATTCAAATGCAGTAAAACAGCTCAGCTGAATACGTACAACTCAATTGCTGATACAGAAAAACTGTTTCGTTGTAAGATTATTGGTAGTATTATGATGCAGTGGTGTTGGTTGGCAGTCATGTCTAGTAGCTTCCGAAGGTCGAAGTGTATTGTAATGAACCGCATTGCATAAGTGAGTAATGAATGCTTATGCTTAAACTCTGTTTTGTACCATCTCGTGGTTTGCCATAAACAAGATGTTTTGTGGCTGCTGTGGTGCAGCCACTCCAGTGGCACAGTGCTACCTGTGACAGGATACGATCATGACAAGCATGTCTTCACCTTGTTCATCTGTTGTTTGGCACAGCATGATTTTAATAGGCCCTTGAGCCATAAAAAAACTACGCATCATCAACATGTCTGCCATAAAATTAGGAAACAACTAGGCAAAAGACAAACCTTTACGTTTCATGTCTCCTTAAAAAGATGCGTCCGCTAATTTTTGTCCTAATAAGCTCAGTGAGGACAAGGAGAAAGCATTCTCTCATGTGAGGAGAAAGGTCTTTTTATTTCTCATGAATATTTAAGAATGCCCAGTGAACCGAATTCATTAACTGGTTGGTTACATCGTTTTCTACGGGTTTATTTTGTGCGAGGGTTGGCTAGCCATAAAAGCACCTGCTCATCTGCTTAAGTGTAGGAACGTCAGCACATACTTTTTGAAATAGCAGCATACCCTGGATGAAAGTTATGATGGAGCTTATCCGTGACTGATGTCCAATATGACATCCACGTGGTCCACTTAAACTCGACGATCTTCTCTGATGACTCATTCATCCTTTTCATGTGCTGCTTCGCCTCTGGGCTTGGCTTTGCTGATGGTCACCCGACCACACACCGTGGTCATTTTATTTTATTTATATTTCCTACAGCATTTGCGCATCTCCTGCAGCCTTCTTTCACGTTTTTTATTATTATTTTTTTTATTATAGGCGACGATGGATTTTAAAAGGCTTGATAACGTCAGGAATCGGGAAGGGAAGTACTAATCGTTATTTCCACCTTTTTGTAAATCCTAATGGGAGCTATCCTGATTTCAGTTCATCTGCCAGATTAAATTATCTTATATTGTATTTTTTGAACGGGGAAAGTAGGGGGAGGAGTCAGAGTTTGTGGTTCGAGAAAAAAATCGTTAGCATAACTTAATAGAATGGGAGGGGGGAGGGTATTTTAATTTGATCGACGTACAGCGTATAATTTATCGAAAATGTAATACTTATTTTCATCACAGCGCACGCACACACACACACAAAAAGTTAGGTGACGGAAAACCTTCACAGAACCTGGAGAAATATGGAAGCACCCAAGTTGGGGAAGTGGGGGACACACCATAAAAATTGCATTTCATGGTTTTAAGTCGCAAACTCTTGGTCGACACGGATTTCAATCACTTTTCTTTTGCAGAAATTGATTTTCCAACTCTTTTCATGACATATTTGCTTTTTCAACTTTATTTCGATGTCGACCATATTTACCTGACCCCTCAGACGCCAATATTATTATTATATTTGGGTTTTGTCTTTCTTAGGGGCTCACTTTTTTGTTTGAGTGCGGTGAGTGACGTGGCAACCCTGAGGTACTTCAGGAATCTAACGTTCCGTTATCTTGTATTTGGCACAGCATGGCCTTTATAGGCCCTTGTGCCATTAAATTTCGCATAACCAACTAATCAACTGTTCAATTTGTCCCCCTTTTTCTGCTATTCAATTTCATGAACGTGTTTTAAAGGTCTTTGCAGTCAACTTCAGAAAGCATTTTATATGCACTTATTTCTAATGCATTTATATATAATTACTCGTAATATTCCATTAATAATTGTTCATATTTTTTACCTGAATGAATCTATCACATAACATAACGTGACCCACAGGAAACATGAATATCATTCATTTGTAGCCAGTCGTTGGCACACGAAAAAGTTAATTTATG
>JJRW01S0002430.1:157719-168685 GCA_001188405.1 Loxosceles reclusa
CGTGGCTCAGCAATTCTAAGCTACAAAAGTGCTGCGAGAGTCATCTGACTTCGTGAGCGTTACTCTTTTTATACTTTGCTTGGCCACGTCAGATGACGTGGCCAAGCAACATCAGATGTCCATTCCCTTATCTCTTTTGTCCAACGTCGGCGAGACGAATTTTAAATGGTTTCACTGCGCTTTGCGGTTAGTAATGTTAATCAGGGAAGGGAATTTTAGTCACTAAAGTGTGTATTCCTATTCAATGAAAATGTTTTCAGTTCTTGATATTTAAAATAACATGCAACTAAGATTTTACTGAAACTGTGGAGAGTGATTCGTGAAATGAGGCTTGCTGCATCTCAAAGATCCAGCTAAGATTGAAAAAAAATTTTGATAGTAGCACAAGCGCCGACTGATGCTTGTGCATTAGAAAATTGACCAATGTCTTTCTGCCGGAGCATTTTCTTGTTCTTGTCTTTTCCTTCTATTGAAATGTTATTAAAATCACACCGAGAAGGAAGGCAGCTATTCCACACTTAGCTATCCCAAACAGAATTATTTTTGCTGTTCGAGTATATGATTTCAGATAGATCGCCAAACATTTATACGAAGCCTAAATTATAATTTTTATGTCTTTAATTCCACGAGAGACGACGTTAAAGTCCCATATAGTCTAATGTAGATGCAAAGTTTGCGCCAAAAGCCTCGTTATTGGATTCTTCTATTGACATAATTTCCGAAAAGTCTGTTCTGTGTCATCTCTTTTTTCTACCAATAACGAAAGGCGTTTTGTTCTTCCCCTTCACATAAAAGATGACATCAGAAAAACACACAAAAAAAAGAAAGATAGCTACTGATAGGGAAGTGAAATACTGTAACTACGAGCACCGGCTTTGGACTTATAAATCCTGCCCCTCAAATTAACGTTAGCAGCAGTTTGAAACTTTGACAAAATTTACTTCGCGATCTCAAAATGCAACCGTGAGAAGGCTAAAACGCGAATGTTTTTCCATGAAGTGTTTGCTGTTAATCTGGCAGCAACATTGTCTATACAGGAAAAAAAGAAATCCTGAAAAAAACGTGCAACAAAATTGCCAAAATTTCTTCGACAATTTTGTTGCACGTTTTTTCGTCATTTCACAGAATTCTTGTTTTAAGGAGACGTCATTAACGGAACTTCAGTTATTTCTTGTTCCGCCAATTCACTGAAATTCCTTATTGTCAGAAAATTCGTGACTTATTATTCGGGATTTCTGAACGATTTCATTCAACTTCAACCATTGCCGGCTTTAACGGGACTTCCGTTTCTTCCTGCTTCGTGAATTCACTGAAATTCCTTAGTTTCAGAATATTTGGGATTTCTGAACGATTTCATTCAACTCTGACCATTGCCGGCTTTCCTAATAACATAACTATGACCTCAGCGACATACATAGGGAGAGTGGAGATGGTTTCCTTCCCCCTTTGTACGTTACCAGTTTCTTACACAGCAATCGTCTGTGAGATGTAACATGGGAACATTTAAATAAGAAGTGGAATATGTGGGTTCGTCCATGTCTGTCCAGCCAGGGCCGTCATAATCCTAACCGAGCCTGACCTTAAAGCCCCTTTTAAATCCATGTGACGTCAAACTAAAGGGCCTTCGTTTTGGGGCAAGGTAACATAAAACTGAATCCTAGTTTTCGCAAATTAAACTTTTCTTGTAACTTCTTAAAGAATAATAAGCCTATTGAAACAATTTGCCGGAATTCTTAACGAGAATACCTAAATTTATTGAAGAATGACACTTTGAACTTATAGTGAATGACACTTTGAACTTATTCATACGTATTATATTTTGATTTGGCGGTCTTTTGCACTAATAACAATCGTTGATTTTAAGCGCTATCCTTCAGTTTGGCGATGAACAAAGGAGCAAACTGTGACACCTTTCTTCATCCAAGTGGAACAAAATAACAAGTGCTCAAGGATTATTACTACCGCACAAACCGCACCAAATCTGTAACAATAAACAGTTTCCATAGAAGAAAATTGGTACTTTGTAACAAGTTGCCCTTTGTCGACATCAGGATTCAAACCGCGGATCTCTGAGTGCCGGATCGAGAGCTTTCCAACAAAGCTATGTCGGCGGCTGCTGAGACAGCTTGTTACCTATATGTGTTGTGGGTGGAACCTCAAAGGTTTCAACCCATCGAAATTAGTATTTCCAATTTAAAAAGCGTTTTACTAAAATTTCACGACGTTTCAAGAAGCGCTTGGTTAGACAACGAGTCAGTTTGGGTTTCTCGAATTTGGAAGAGATTTATCCTTACTAAGGCAGTGATAACCTTTAGCCGGTTTGCTAGCGTTTTCTACACGTTGTGGTAAGGAAAGATCTTTTTGTGTGATGACTTCGAGGGAATGACGTACGTTGGTGCATCACAAGTTTTCCGGTGACAAATTTTTATTTGTTGTGAGGTAGTGCATGGATTTTTGTATAATGCGCCGATTAATTTTGTCAAGTTGAGAACACTAGTTTAGCCAATATATCTGATGCCTCATTACGATCTATACTTGCTCGCCCCGGGATCCAGATGAAAGTTTTTCTTTTTATACCCTATGTTTTCTATAGATACACGTTCTATAATGTTGGCCATATTTTCAAGGTAGGTGCGAGATTGAGAAGTGACCGCTTCCTCTGTGCAAGGTGTAAAGAAAAACTTTACTTTTGTCGACGTCGGGATTCGAACCAACGAATCTGTCATCTCCAAAGCTTCAGAGTGACCGCTTTACTGGTTAAGCTACGCCGACGCTTGTCTGTGGTAGCTTATTTCGAAGTCATTTGTGGGTGGGCGTTACCAAGGTTGCCTTGGAGTCTCTAGAGATTATTATTTTTTCGGTTTGGATGGCTTGACGTTAAGTCAATGGCTGTCCTCTTGTGCGCACACGAAGAAGTATGAGTGCCTGTGTCGATGGTTGGTACGAGGAGAAAATTTGAGAAATAACAGTCGTGAAAGTCATTAGAAATCGTTGTGAATCGTTGGAACAGCTACATTAAAAGCACAAAGGCAGGTTACTAGAATACTGTCAAACTGTTATATTTAGCAACGACATGTATACATACTGTGTGAGAAAGAAAAAGAATATCAAGAGTGTTATTTCACACAGAAGTCATCGATAATAACTGTCATGCATCGTTCTGTGCGATCTTCATCTGAATACCAAAATTCTAAATATAATCACATCTGGAATTTTTCAGATATTCATAGAGTTTTGCGTCTATCCAACAATCTAAGTAACAGTGTTACAATAGTTGTAATTTAAAAGCACGCGAATTGATTGATGACTATAATGTTTTTCAGGGATGTTCAATAGATGGCACTAGTTATTTGCGAGTTTCTTTCTTTTTTTATTATTATTACTTGAACTTTATTAACGCAGAGCATATATATGTACTCGTGCATACAAATATAATTTTTCTTTCATATTTTAGAAAATTTTTCACTTAATAACATATATACAGTGGAATATGTAATTTGTGGTTATCATTCTACACAAAAAAATGACACGGTTTTCACAGAAATAACACTTAAAAAAACATGTCCACATGCATGTTGTGATAATTGCATGTACTATTTTCTTTGTACTAATATAGAAGTGTACTAAAATAGCGTGTGCGGTATAAAGTAGTATTTATAGTGATAAAGCATTTATAGTGATGTATATGTATAGTGACATAAAGTATTTATAGTGATGATAGTGATAAAGGAGGGAGAGTTGAATGTAAAGACCTCTTTACATATGTAGAAAAAGGGATGTTCATGATGTGCAGTAATAATTTAACCTTTTGGGGACCACTGGTCAATATATCGATAACTAGAAAATACTTTACAAGAACTAATCTGGTTGATATTTTGGCCAGTCATTCACTTCCCCCATATGGAACCTAAGTACCTTTCGGTGGTTGATTAGTTTCAAGCGTGCGGAAGAAGAGAAGAAGTGCCTGCTCAAGATATTAAGCAAATCAGTCTTTGTAAAGTATTTTCTAGTAGTCAATATATCGATCTGCGCCCCCAAAAGGTAACAAAAGATACCAAAAAGTACACTTTAGGAAGGCTGGTGGTGGATATTTCGACCAGTCGTTTCCTTCTCCCCTTTGAAACCAAATGGCTACTAAAGGTACATGGGCTCTAGATTTTGAAGGAAACAACTTGTCGAAATATCAACCACATCAGTAATTCTAAGATATTTTATAGTGGTTGACATATCGACCAACCGTCCTCAAAAGATTAAAATGTCAAGGCGTTTTGCAAAAGTGGTCTTTCACTGAAGTCAGAGACGTTATCCAATTTTACGGGCTTAGACTGAAATTCACCATCAACTGAAATTTATGGCGGAAGCGTCATGAATAGACAGCACGTAGAAAACTGGTCCCGGTTATTTCAATCCGGTAGGACGTTGTGAGCCATCATAGTGAAAGTAGTAAACGACCGCATTCATCCGCAATAGAAGTCAACCCCGGCACGTGGTGATGAATGAACTCAAAGAGATTGAAGAATAACTCTGTGAGGTGTTGCATCCAAACCGAGACTGAGCTACGGCATTGTTCAACACCTTGTGGTCGATGTTTTGCGGTATGCAAAGGTGTGCCAGATGGGTGCCACGTACGTTACCCAAAGATCATAAGGCTCAACGAATGATGGTTGGTTTGCCTTTTCTTCAGAATTACGCTGCAGAGGAGCAGTACTTTCTCCACCATATTGTGACTGAGGACGAGATATGGCTTCATAACTTTGTTCCTAAGAGTAAAACATCCACTGTGAACTGGAAACATGTTTCACCGCCAGGCAAATGGAAGTTTAAAGTAAAAACGTCGGCAGGAACCATTTTTTGGGATTTAGCGGCTGTTCTGCTGATGGACTTCTTGGAACATGAAAACACCATTAACGCAGATCAATACCGTGACTTTCTAGGGGAATTGCGGGAAAAGCCATCGGACGAAAACGCCCAGGCGTGTTGAGCGAAGGAACCATTCTCATCCAGGATAACACTAGGTTTCCTCACCGCACTGCTGGAATTGGCTTGAAATTCCAAATGGAAGATTTGGAGTCATCACGTCCAAATACGAGTACAAATGTACAATATAAATATCCGAATCTGGCTCCCAGCGATTTTCACCAATCCCCCATCATGAAAGAACATTTGCCCAGTACTCGATTCAATAGTGACATTGCAGTGAAACACACCCCAACATTATGGCTAATCGAGCAAGAACCCGATTTTTCTCGAGCCATGATAAAAAAATTGACAATGAGAAGAAATTTCTCCAAGTCTTATAGCTGCACTACACGCTCAAAAATGCTAAACCTTTTTCTGGTCCTTCGAGGGATAACTAGTCCTAGCCACTGCACTAACATAAATCAGATAAATCATAATCACAAATCATAAATCAGACACATCTCTAAACGTTCTCCTCCGCAATTTCGTGCTCATTCGGGTACCAACCAGAAAACGCCGGCTCGATCCTGGGAATGTCCAGGAAAACATTTACAATTTATGGTAGTGTAACTGCAGCTATAAGTCCTGGAGAAATTTCTTTTCACTGTTAATAAGCTCTCGAAAATGTATAGTTGAATGAATCGAAAAATCGGCCCTGCGATCAGACATGTCAATCGGCATGGGAACTTCGTAGAAAAATAAATATTGTGCTTCCTTTTCAGTAAAATATCATCTCTTCAGACAAATGTCCCTTAGTAGGGTAGGAAAAGAAGAAGAAAAAAAATAGATACAGCAAAAATAAATAAAACTTAATAAGTTACACAAAATTTTGACCCAGAATTCCTTCACGAAAGAGTGGTAACGGTCTCACTATCTTTCATACCCTATTAACATAAAAAAAACTAACGATTCATCCGCTTCTTCAATAGGAAACATACTGAGTTAGGAAAAACCAGATTGCGACATGTCAAATAAGAAGGTAAAAAAGAAAAAACCTTGACAGAAATCGCACCCTCTCTTGACTGGAACAAAACTTGTTTGGAATTTCTCTCTGGAAACAGTGAAAAGAAATTATTTCCGGGTTTTACAGCTGTCGTACACTTTAAGAGATGCTAAATGTATTTCTGTCCCTCGCTGGGAACGAACCAAGGTCTTTCAGTTGGTACCCGAATATGCTATCCACTACACCAGAGGGACACAAACCAGATAGATCTCAGAACGTTCTCCTTGCAATATGAGCCAGGGAGGGACAGAAATACATTTAGCATCTCTTAATGTGTACGACAGCTGTAAAACCTGGAAATAATTTCTTTTCACTGTTTAGAGAAGCTGTCGGGCAAGGTATAGTTGAATGCTTAACTTCTCTCTGACTGAAGTCAAGATTTTGTTATTAACACGAAGTTAAAGATAGACTCCTTTCCCGTGACGAAAGAAGTAGTTTTCCTTCTAGCTATTACTTCTAGCTTCTAGCTTCTACTCACAGCTATTACCATCTTTTCCCGTCCGGTCAACATTTTCACAGTGACTAAGAAGTGCAGACTCTGGTCACACACTGGTTCTCATCCCAGACGACAGACGTCTACAACATAGAAATACAAAAGTTGATTACGCGGTAGGACAAGTGTCTCAATTCCGGTGGTGCATATTTTGAACAGCAGCTCAAAGATTGTTGTATCTGTTTCAGAAAATGTTTTCTGGTAACTATGCTCTCCTTCTGTTTACGGCACTACTTACTGTACAACCTTCACATTTACATACAGGTGAGTTTTCTGACACCATATGAAAAGAGTCTCTCTCAACCTGATTTTTCACTCAGTCATTCTTTGTTTTTATAATCAACAATGTAACTTTTCCCTGATTTAACCTCATAACAATCTCAACACTCCAATTCACCTTTTCAACGTTCATCGCGTTGTAAATGGAAGTAAAGAAACAACTTCCGGATATTTCCGAGTGCTATTCATAACATTTTGACGCGAATTTCGAATTGACAAAACTCCCAATGAGAACCATGGCTTCAGCAATTCTCGCGGCTATTAAAAATCCTAGCGATGATATTGCTCGGCAATATTACCACGCCGATTCCGGAGGCAGAACTCTTTTACGGCAAACAAACTGGTTAGGAAAGTAATACTAATAATAAAACCCCCCACCCGGCGCCTCTTGGGTTCCAAAACTACGCATCACCATCGATCAATCCGTCTCGCAAGAAACATTTGGTTAATAAAGCATTTGGGTGAAGCTTTATTCAATGAATACAAAAGATTCTTCGAATTCCAAATCTTTCTCCCCTCTCTTCGCAGCAAGGAAGCAAACCTCCTGGAAGAGTAAGTTTTATTTATTCGATTACATAAGGCACAGCACGACATTCCACGGAGCGCGAGAGGTTTCGCCTTAAATGTTGATTCTGGAAATCAACGATTCACTCTCTAGTCGCCGGTAACAGCTGCCGAGGATTGTTAGCGGCCGCCGCTGCGTTATCGTTATTACTTTTGCGGCACTGAAATCCGCTTTTGTGATGTTAACGAGTTTACTTTTGTACGGGAGCAAATCAAGAGCGCGATTTTCGTTAGAATTCCAGAGCTCCTTTTATGCAAACACCGGTCGTCCAAATCCCAATTTTCGGCAGCAAATTTACATCCCTATTCTCCCCCACCCTCCACATACACACTCGCACTCTCCCCTTTCTTCCTCCCTCCTTCTCTCCTTGCTTCTCCACAACACCATCAACCACCTCAGACTTAAGTCAATATTTAGAGCAAAGATGGGCGATGTTATTACAACATCAAAGAGACGTGTTTTACGTTCTGCTTTCGTTTTTCATCCCTTTCTCCGCTTAAGATTGTATCTTGTTCCGATAGTAATAACTTTTGAGCGGATTCAGTCATTGAATTTGCCTCGCGTTTGGATTCGTCTCAACACCCACCCCAAAATTCCTCTTTTTTTCTGTCTCCCACACCCTTCAGCCTCGGAAGCCCCTTCTTACCCAGTTCTAACGACGATAACAGATTACTTCGGCATAAAAAAAAAAAAGGAAGAAGAAAAAAAAGGTGAATTCTTTTGAAAATAGTAAAAAAAAAAATCCGATTTCCGCAACGGCAAAGGTTGTATTCCCCTCCAAAGGTGCGCATGTATGGATGTGTCAGTGCATGGCTACGTCATTTCTGCACGCGCGTATGGCAACACCTAAAAGTTCGCTTGGCATTGGAGGCAGTACAATAGCTGCGGTAGTGTAATGGAGGGGGGAAGAGGGGTCGGAGGCAGAAGGCGTTCACGGGCTGCGGGCTATTTGCTCTCGTGCCGGAGATGTTTGGATCCCCACGCCTCTCCCATGGAGCATTTCCTCTACCCTATTTGCATTACGAAAAAAAACCGCGAGGAATTGCCCTTCCTTTGAACGGGAACACGACCGCGTTATATTAGTCAACAGCAGAGAGAGTTGCTTCTATATGCAGATAGGTATATATATTTATGTACATAACATCAAAAACACGTTCTCACGAAAAATGTGAAGGCAACTCGATTCGCCTTTGTTTGTTCGCTTTGGGCGTCTTGTTTCGCGGTTTTTACCCTCCGTTTCCGCGGTCACGGTTTTCGATGAGAGAGAGAGAGAGAGGGAGAAAAAGATGTATAGCGGGAAAAGTGTGAAGAGTTGTGGGGTTGAGAGTGGGGAGGGGGAAGACACAGAGCGAGAGCAAGATGACAACAGAACCGCAAGGGCGAATATAATGAACTTAAGCCGCTCGTGAATGAAGTGCTTGATTCGATTTTCAACGCGCCATTGCTTGATATGACACTCTTTTTTTTTTTTTTTCTATTTCTCTTTATTTTCTGTTTCTTTCTTCGATTCTTTCACAGATATCTTACTTTTACACATGCTCCTTACTTTCTTTAGCTTTCCATGCAAGAAATAACTTTGAGTCGACATCGCAGGTGTCTCCATTTTCTTACTTCTGGTTCCAGGGCTAAATTCCGTTACACGTTATAAAAACGAAAAAAACCTTCTACAGGACAGTGTAAAGAAAAGTTGTCGACGCCGGGACGCGAACCAACGGATCTGTCGTCTCTAGAGTGACCGCTTTACCGGTTTAGCTACGCCGACTAGTGTCTGGGAAGCTTATCATTGAATGAAGTCCTTTGTGGGTGGACATTACAACAGTAAGATTTTTCCATCGTGAGAGTAAACTCCACTAAAAGGTATAGATAGGTAAAATAATGAAAAAGTTGATACTCAGGAAACGGGGCAATTAACGACCTAGTATGTCCCAGACATGTTCAATTAGGGACGTAAACTGGAATATCACAGGAAAAGATAGGCATGAACACCTCAGATATACATCTGGAAGACACAAGCAGTGTATAGACGAGTATTGTCTTGTTGGTAAACGGTTTTCCATACCCAAGCCCCGAAGGAAATCGTCCTTTTATTAAGTTCTAACGCTAACTACTGAAAGGGGAAGATTTTACCTCTTCTGCGAACAGTTTTTATGCATGAGAGTCATACATGTATGCATGTCTCTCATATATACATACATGTATGTATGACCCAGAACCAACCGCAATGTTCGTCTCAGTAATACTGTCTTTCAGTAAGTACCAGAAAACCTTAGTGAGACAAGAATAAATTTTATTTCCGCCGCAACATTGGGGCCGGGGTATCTGTGGGATGCCCAGGTCAGAAGTGGGATCTACTGGCCGCCCACAGCAACGACCAGGTACAGAGCTCTCAGATCAGCTGCGAAACGAGGGAAAAGTCGTCTGCCCAAAAGTAATATATAGTAAGTGGGCTGACTTAAGATATCTTCTTGCCGCGGAAGGGAATCTTCAGAACCCAGCCAAACGACAGGTAACGGTTTTTCATAACTGAACAAATGCCTAGATGACCCCAGTTGTGGCCTAGGCATGAAGGCCTTGGCTCGTACCCAGTCAACGATGCGGAGGCTCAGGAACATCTAGTCTGCCTTTACGGAGGAACGTCTTGTTGGTAAATGCCTCTCGGGCACGTAATATGAACGGATATCTCCTGGACGTATTGCTGTGCTATCAGACTACCTCGCACCACTGCAAGGAGACCGGTTGGAGTATGAAATACTTTGCCATACCACTGCGCTTCGAGTTACAGCTATGTGTCGCGCGACAGTAAACTGAGAAGGAGAACGATGGACAGTTCTACGCCAAACACGAATACGGTGATTATCTGCCCAAGGCAGAAACGGCACTCGTCATTAAAGATGATACAATGCCATCCAGAGTTTTGGGTGGGCATGGTACCGCTCCACCCGCGGTCAAGGCGACGTATCGTAGTCAAAAGCAGAGGTTTTAACAGAAGACGTGCCTGGAGACCTGCCTCTTTCAAAACGTCTGGCAGTGGTTCGTGAAGAAACAGAATGCTAGAAACATGACACTATGCATTGTTGAATCGTTGATAAAGACGTTGTTGGAGTAATTCCAACTTGTCGCGCTATCAATTTATCTTCCCTCGTATTGTATCCCTGTTCTCTACCTCCCGTCAGTTTGGACGTAGAGTTTTGTAACATCCTGCAGAAATATCAATCGATTTTGCTCGCATAACTCGTCCAGCATTATTTCATAATACTTATTTTCAACTTTTAGTTTGTAAGGTTCTCCTCATGAAAGACTTAGATAATAAGCTGCCCAGATACCTGTCGGTATAACTTAACCTGTAAAGCGATCACTCCGGAGCTGACAGATTCGTAGGTTCGAATCTCGGCGTGAACAAAAGGTAACTTTTCGTTACAAATGGCTCTTGAACAAGGACTCACACTAGCTGCCAAGGACCCAACCGTTAGGTCCACCACCCGAGGTCAGGAGATATCCTAACCTCTCTCTCAACGTGGGGAAGGGTGTAAGGTTTTCCTCCACGAAAGACTTCAGTAGTAAGCTTCCCAGTTACCTGTCGGCGTAGCTTAACCGGTAAAGCGCTCATTCCGGAGGACATATCCGTAGGTTTAAATCCCGACGTCAACAAAGGGCAACTTTTCGTTAC
>JJRW01S0002435.1:93040-104373 GCA_001188405.1 Loxosceles reclusa
AAAATTGTGATCAGTTCACTTTTGTTTAACCAACGTCATGGTGCAAACAAGAGGTCTTGCTAATTACACATATTATCGATCCGTCACTTGCTTTACCCATCTTAAAGGGGAACTCTAGCACCTTTCATTTGCTTGATGGTTCTTATAATGAACGTATTAACATACGGAACTAAGCGCATCGATTTGTTGCATGCATCTTAAAATTTATATTAAGGGTGGTTGAGCAGCGGCCACTTAATCAGACGTCGCTAATGGTCTCAACCTGAGATGGAAATGTTGTGTAAGCCGGGTTATAGAGTGTGTGCCCGATTCCATTATTCGAACACGTCTATCAAGAACGTTCAAGATGGCGGAGTTGAAGCACGTCACCAGGAAGCTGTGGCAATGCAACCGAGGGAGAAAGAGGGAGAGAGTAGATGTAGTAACAGAGCAGCAGAAGTGGAACGAGGTTGTTGTGCAGCTTCGGTTGACGAGCGGCTGCAAAGCAGACGGAGAGAGAGAGAGAGGGAGGGAGAGGTGTGCGAAGGGAGGGGAAGAGTAGAGGCGGAGAAGTAGGAAGAGAACGAGATGGCTGCGCCGGCTTGTCGATGTCCAATGAAAGCAGCCCAAAGCTTCTTTGGCGTTGCTACCATTTCGCGCTGAGCTTCAACCCAATGCCGCATTGCGGAAGATTTTACCAGATCAGACGTCAAAGTTCTTCTCATTGTCACAACAAAAACCATCTGAGTGAGAGAGAGGAAAGAGAGTCAGGCTTCTCCCTTTTCAGAAGAGAAAATGCTCTCCTTTTCATTACTACATACGCCGTCAAATGCAGAGAGTTTTTAAGGGTTATCGGAAGCGAGGGAGGAAGAGGTGAAGAGGGAATCTCTCTTATCTTCTTTTCACATGGGTTATTTCGGAGACAATGGTGCATGCCGTTATCTGTAGCAGTAACATAATTCTAGTAAATTCCATTGTTTGTTCCGCAACGTTGTAAATTCCAGTGCTGCGTAGCTAGCGCAAATATTCCTCGCGGCACTAAAATTAACGATTTCAACGAAATGGAAGGAGACTTCGCGCATGATCTGTGGTGTTGGGGAGCTTTTCTGAAGAATAAATGTTATTTCCGTCGTGGACATTGACAGATACCTTTCAAACAGCAACACAGTACAACTGTTGATTATGGCATTTAATATATATTATTTGTCTATAATTCTTGAATGTGCGTTTTCTCACTTCACACATTGAATGTTTCCTTTCTCCCATTAAAAAAAAGAACAGCTCAAGGACAAATGAGATCTTTCCCAGTGGCGTAACTATACCACCACAGGCCCAAAGCTGCTCAGGACCCTTGGCAAAAATTGGCACTTATGTGCAATTTTTCATCATTTTGTTCGGTTAGTAGCGGGCATTGTTAGCTGTACGGTCGCGCACATAGTATTCAGTAGTTACGCCACTGAGTCAGAAGCACATTGATAGTCCCAGCAACTCCCCGCATGGTTGCGGATGCTATTGGTTGCGGCCGGTTACCCAGCTAGAGGCCCCATACTCTGTTTCAGGGGCCTCACTTCACAGTGAAGGTCACTTTTGCGGGGGAGGACCCGAGATTCTCCGGTACACCACTGCGCTGAATGCAAAATTGGTCTCAAATTAGTATTCAATTCCCATGATATCTTTTATCTATTGTTTACAAGCATTTAAATAGGCGTCACTTTTCGTGAGTTTCGTAATGTGTCATTTGTCACATAGCTTTCGAAACTACAAGGGATGATTAAGAGGTTCGTGGGATGATTTCCAATTTTCATTTACAGTTAGTGGGAAATCATTCCTCTGGAAATTTTTAGTATGGAATATGTCAACTGAGTTAATGCCACCGTACACACTGGTTGTCTCTAAGCATGCTTCAAAAAATATCGCTCATTTCCTTTTAGACCACGCTTTTTTTTTTTTTTTTTTTTTTGAGGTTAGCGGTTTAGAATGTTGGATATCCGTTACATCTTAAACGTGATTTTTTTTTATGAAACGGTATCTTCACAAAATTAAATTTCGACTGGAAGCCTAAATTTCATTAGACAAATTACCTCAAATTCGATCTTTGCTTATGTGTTAGCGATGTTGATCATCTGTGGCCATACTCCGCTGAAGTATTTGTCCATACCTGGAACTTTTGTCGTCACCTACTCCAGAGGTAATGAATCCAGGAACACCATGCCAAGTATGTGACGAAACAAGGAAAACTTGGATGTGTCTCCATTTCTACCAAGTTTATTTGCGTATTTCTCCTCATTCTGGTGACCAAGGACGCGATCCAAGCATTTTTTTCTTTCTCCAAAATGTACTCGCACATCCAAAACAGTACGTTGGCATAGAAGATAATGCCAGAATGCAAGAATACCTTAATTTAAGAACAAATACCTCTGTAGGTTATCAATGCTTCCACCAACCGAAGTTGGATGCTTCTGTACTGCGTAGCTGTGAAATTGACGTTTAATGGCACAATGATTTGTAAATGTCATACTTTGGGAAAACACAATTGGTCGAGCTGGACTCTAATTAAAAACCAATTCCACTAACTCGTCCTATACTTATCATTCCAAAAATTCCAAAGAATCTTCCGAACTCATTCCAACACCAATTCAATATTCAGTTCAAAGACGAACCTCAGGCAAAAGTCCCTCTCACGATCCTCTACTTAGCCACAGATATTTTTATTTTTCTGAAAAACAAGCAAATAATCTTGATTAATCTTCGTACCTATCCATCTGATCCAAACCTAATACCCCTCCTCCCCCGCCCCCGAAAAAAAATATTGCATGCCATCTTTTGTGAAGTACCACTGATATGCTGCTCGCTGCTAGGGATAATTAGTCATGCGTCGACTACGATCCACGATATTGTGAGATGTATTGATTATATTGAGATTGTATTGATTATATTGTTGAGATTGTATTGATTATATATATTTCTTTAAAAAAACATGAGAAGGGATGTTTCTGCTATCTGTTTGAAACCGAATCGCTCAACGGAACAAAGTGTTTCCTCTGCAGCATCGCAATTTAAAACTGAATCAACTGAAATCTCATCAATCTATTCAAATCAATGAATAATAGTAAAATTTTGACGTAGTTATAAATTCAGAAACATCCTGCCATTAAATTATTTAGAATTATAACAGGGATGGTGAAAATGACTGTCACTGTCATCAAAAAACGTATCACCTACGACTAGTCAACAAGTTGTGTGTGAATTATGTGGATCACGATTAACGGAAGACTACGTAAGGATCGCGAGGTAAACCAAGTTTTATAAAGTTTATGACGGCTCTGAAGAAAGCGCGAAAGTATTAAATTGAATTCAGGTTGTTCTCGCTCGCTCGCTTTCTTTCTCTCTGTGTTCATTAGAACCAGCGAGAAACAACTAATGTGTTTCTTCCCTTTCTCTGTACTTCAAGAACGCGTCTTTTCACTAACGCTTCATAAAATTTCCAATGACTTGGTCGAAGAAGAGAAAAGCGAAGAAAAAATATGCCTCCGCAACTCGCGAGAGTGGATGACAAGCGAGACTTAAGGCCCGCACAATGATCCTTTTATCGATCTGGAAGCTCTGCTGCTGAAGTGCCGAAAACCGCTGGATGTTATTCCAGAAGAATAAATAGAAGAGGGAGGCTTTTCGGGGCGATCGTTTTCGGTTACCACGGTCTCCGGAGTTGTAGTTCCATTTTAGACACGTCTCGGATCGCTGCGGCTTCGGGCGTAGGTCTTTAGCGCTTGTAATTTGCGCTCCAGAATTTATTTAATAAATGGGAGAGGCAGCGCGTCTTGAAGCACAGCGAGGATGCAGAGATCTATTTAACTGGTAATCCTTTACCTTTCCTGAGTAAGGAAGGTATAGGAGGAATTGTTATTCGACAATCCCTCTAAAGGACGGTTTATTTTCGCATGCGGTCCTAAGGGTAGCATGAAGGTGGTGTTGATGTTCTAGACGTCTGCTGTATAGCTGATTTTTGCTTTACTTTAAAGAGCTTTGGTTTTCGTTATCATTTCTTAGTAAAGACGGTCGTGAAACCAACGCTGAAATTAAGCTTATGTGAAACTTTATGTGACGTTTAGTTGAAATGAAATATTTGGCAACTAACTGGAAGATTCCGACTGTTGGATTTTAAATGAGGTCAGTCTGATAATAAGTGCATATTCTGATAAGTGATAGTCTTTTTGATGAATTTTACATTTTAAGTGCAACTTAAACAGATGAAAAGGTATATTTTTACATTCTGTCAGAAAATACAGTGGACCAGTAGCGTATTGACAGCCTTCGCAATCCCCGCAAAGCGGGAGACCCCATAATGTACTTCATGCGGTGTGCCAGTGCAGTGGACTTGTATATTGTATAGAAAGCATAGTCCATTGGTGTTATTTGGGCTCTCCGCAAGTGAAACCAACTAAAATAGCGAATGGCTCTCAAAAATTTGTTGGTTAAGTCATTAATCAGAAGAGTCAAGAGAAATGTCTACTTGAATATGCATTTCCAAAAGTGTATTTTGTTTCTTGAAAATGTCCAAGGTCATCAAAATAGTGTTTCTTCTTTTGACTTACTGTTGGATTTTTAGGCACACATTTTACAGAGTTTTACAGACTTAGTGCGTGCAGTTGGTGAATACGGACGTACCAAATTCTATAACCAACATGTTCACACTTATACAGTATATATACAATAATACATAAAACACTTCACCTTAAGAATAAAAGTTGCGTTAAGACTTAGGTCGTGACAGTATTGTTGGAAGTTCGTTTGCCAACGTATACAACAACTATTCTAAAATTTCTTCTTGTATCTTCTAAGATTAAATTATTGGGAACTATTCAAATATTTTGTCGCCTGTAATAAAGGCGTATAAACAGACATATCGAGACATAACATACTAGAAATTGGTCATATTTTCCTGAAAAAAAGAATTTAATATTCAAACGTTACATAATATAACGTATGGTTCGATATACTTGATACTAACGGCATATTTCGAATTCACTTTTCGTATCCATTGTTTTTAGTATTCTTATGGATGATATGATTATGATATGATACACATAACGAGGCCAGCTACATCGACAACCCTATGTGGGACATTTATATATGTGTGGACTATTAAGACAGTCATACAAGGCTGCAAATGGCCTCCAAGCAGCTGAGCATAACAATTTCCAGTATGGTTCATGTATGGTTCAGTTTGACCAGAGGACTCAGTCCATGCTATGATAAAACGCCCCACACCATTGTGAAACCTCCACCAACTTGCACAGTACCTTGTTAACAACTTGGGTCCATGGCCTCATGAGGTCTGCGCCACACCCGAACCCTACCAATAGCTCGTATCCACTGGAACCGTGACTCATCTGACCAAGCTACGTTATTCCAGTGATCTACCGTCCGAATGGTATGTTCACGAGCCCAAGATAGAAGCAGCAGCCGATGGCGGATTGTTTGTAAAGGCACTCGAGTCGGCCTTCTGCTGTCATATCCAATCAACACCAAATGTCGCTACACTGACCTCGTGGACACATGCCTAGTACGTGACATTGATTGTTGCTGTTATTTGACGCTGTGTCACTTGTCTGTTAGCACGGACTACTCTACTCAGACGTCGCTGGTCGCAGTCATTAAGTGCACGAGATCGGCCATTAAGTACACGAGGTAATGCCTGAAATCGGGTACTCTCGGCACACTCTTGACACTGTGGATCGAGGGATGTTGAATTCTCTAACAAAGTCAGAAATGGAATGTCTCAAACGTCTAGCTCCAATTAGCATTCCGCGTTTAAAGTCGGTCATTTCTCGCCATGTGCCATAATCACGTCAGATAATATTTCACAGGACTCACTACCGCACAACTGAGAGAACTGACAATGCACTGCCCATTTATGCGTATTTTACGCGATGCTAACGCTACCTGGGCATTTGCATACTACTATCCCATGACTTTTGGAACTTTAGTGTGTATGTGTTACCCAATGCAAAAAAGATATGCATAGAGCTAAGTATAAAACCTTGCATAACAATCATAACAATTAAAAGGCAATAAACAGGAGTTAAGTACTTGGGTTTATTCGAAAAAAATAAAATGCTAAAAGTTACAAGAAATACACTGCTGTACAGAGAAATTGCAACGATTCGAAAGAAATGTTGGATATACCTGAAATTTGGCTCACATGTTATTTAACAAGAGAGATACAAATGATTGCAATTTGAGCCGCGTATGCAAATAAGATGCTCGTGCGGTTGAAATGGAAATTTGGTTCAGAAAATGTAAAAGAGGGCCGTAGTAATCAAATACCAATCGGTAAAGTATATCGTTATTACACTGACAGTACGCAAGCATGCCTCGTCTCTCGCAGCACGAGACCACATTATGGACAACTGGCGTCTTCGAGAAATAAAAATTGTAGGCTTGGGAGAATGTGGTTTCTCGTACTGTGCGTGATACCGCAGCACGTGTTGGACGGGAAGCTAATACAGTGATGGGTATTTGGAGACAATGGACAGAAGAAGGTTTTACGCATCAACGTGAGGAAACCGGAATATCTATAGGGACGTCAGAACGGGAAGATGGACACTTGGTGTGTGTGTGTGTGTCGGTGAGGGATCATGCGGACAGTAACACGTCGGTCGCTGTCTCCCAGCATTGTTTGTCGAGAATTGCTGCTATGAAGACTCGTATCTCCGGGTCCATATTTGCTACCATTGACGTTTGAGACTGCAGTGGTATAGAGAACGAAAACACTCGAACTCTGAATGGGAGCATACTATCTTCTCCGACGAATCTAGGAGCAATTTGGGGGCCCATGACTGCCGGATTTTTGTCCACAGATACTATGGGGAACGCCATCTGGAAGGCTGCATTCCAGAGCGTCATAGTTGTCCTACCGTCAGCATCAAGATTTGGGGTGGCATCACATCTCTTTCAAGCTCTCGCTTTCTACGAGTCGCAGGAAGTACGAATAGTTAACGGCAAATTTACATGGTCTTGGTACCAGCCGTCTTAATTTTGCTTCAGAACCCTTTGGGGCTACCTTCCAACAAGACAATGCTACTGCCCATGTCGCAGACATTGTTTAACTTCAACGTTTCTTTTGTGATCACCAAATGTCAAGTTTTCCTTGGTCTTCAAGGTAGCCCGATTTGTCCCCCATGGAGCATGTGTGGGATATAATTACTAGAAGTCACCCTTATGCCCCCACGCGCTAATACGACTGAAAAATTGTGGATCCGTCAAGCTGCATAGGATAACCTTCCACAGACAGTCATCTAGAATATGTATCGGTCTCTGCCACGGCGTATGGTATCAGTTGTAAGTGTCCAAGTTACACACATAAAGTACTAAATTTAGTATGTTTCTTTTGATACTTTCAATTTTTCAATTTTAACCATTTATACCTCACATCATATATATTCCTTCCAATAAATATCTTCGTTGTAACTCGTGTCTTTCTTGGTGTTGCGATTTCTCTGAACAGCCATGCACCTGTACATGTAAAAAGGGCACATTCTATAAGCAAAAATAAAATGCTGCCTAACTTTAAATCACATTCAACCACATAAGAAAATAAAAGAAAACATTTAGGCAGTTAGTATTCTAGGGTAATTCCAATAGAAACCAATAGTCTTCTCTGTTTGAAAGCAATAGCAGTTGCGAAGCTAATTTCAGGTATGGCATGGAAAATATTTTCATGTAGAGGAGCACTTGAACTCATCATCATTGTAATATAAACTCTAACAGCGTGTACTTTTCTAAACATCGTGGTTCACCAAGTGCACCCTTTTATGACAGGATGCTCACCCAGGTCTAGACCTTGGTTACACACCGCGTTCATCTCTTTTGGACAGACTGCAGACCTCTTTATTGCAACTCTCTTCATTGGCGGAATTGTAATCGTCCAACAAGGAAATCCACCATATCATCCTTTCATTCAAGATTCAGAAATGTCTCCAAAAATATGTCGGGAGATTCTCTTTGTTGTCAAAAGTTCCGAATTCGCACGTGAACCCCACTGATAATTAGTGCTTTGAGTTGGAGAAACGCTTATGAGTAGCATCACTTCAACCATGAAATTTATCAAACTGTAGAATCCTCTGTTGCAATTATGATACTTAATGTCAGGAGACACTATAAAAAACGGCCTTTTCCAAGGCTGGAACTCAAACCACGGATCTGTCGGTTCCAGAGCGACCACTTTATCACTTATGATGTGTTGACGAGTATCTGGGCAGCTTATTTATGTATATTGTGGAAGAAACCTCACATCCTCCCCACGTTGAGAGGAAGAGGTCAGGGCACTGGCGTGGCCCAGGAGTGGTGGACCTAACGGCTGGGTCTTGGAGTTTGGGCGTCAATTGTAACTAACGCCCTTTGCCGACGACAAGACTTGAGTCTGGATCTTTCTGCTTCTGAAGGACAGCTGTAGCAATTGAGCTAAGCCGACAAATATCTCGGCAGCTTATTATCTCGAGGGGGAGGAACCTCACAGCACTCTCCTGCATCTCGATACGTCTATGTCTCATCGGGTGAAAGCTCATTAGGTGCTGAATGGGTTAATGAGCTCATTCACCACCTAATGAGGAATGTGGTGAATGGGAGCACGGACTGGAGGATATAATATGTTAGTGGTTGTAATGTAAGCGCTCAAACCAGTTGACAATTTACACGAAGCTCCTGCGTTGAGCTACATAGAAAGAACAATTGAGGTTGAACCATCATGATACATCATTCAAATCGGCATTTAATATTATGAATATAGACACATCTGGAGCCATGCTTCAAGTTAACCATTTCTAAGACGCATCTTCTAGTACTGATAAAAACTCTCCAAAGTCATCGGCACATGACCTATATGCATGCATCGGCTATACTGATTTTTGGCCCGAAATGCATCTGCGATTTTGTCCAAAAATTGGTTGTCTATTCTTTGTATACAGCTGTGCAGAAATATTTTGATGCAATCGTACGGTGTAAAAAGAGATAAATAGTTGGCCCTAATCTGGTGAAAGTAGTCCACATTCATTCGCCACTTGTTTCGCACGCAAGGTCAATTTCATAACAATTGTCATATTTCGAGAACCCGCTACGAAAATCTGAAATTGCTGAATTTAGCAGAATTTGTGGATGTATCTAACGAATTCTAGACCTTCACCGGTAAAGTGTATGACAACTGATTAACACATGGACCACAGTCCATGACTCGCAAAATTTAATAAATCGGTTGATTGGTAATAGGAATTTAATAGCAGCAGGAGGGACTTGTACAGGACATGCTGTGTCAAACACAAAGAAAATACAATGCTCTAAATGGCTTGGGCACCTCGGAGACGTCATGTCATTTCCGCACTCTCCAAAATGGAGAGCCCTTGAGAGGAATACAATAAATGGTTTATCTATTTGTACATATTTATGTTTAAATAGGCGATAAAAGTCCAAAATTTACTGCTAAGCTCTTGGCTCTATGATCTTATGATAAGACACTGGGAGTGCCACTTTCGAAAAACGAAAGAAAAACAAGATTCTGAAACTAGAAAACTTGTTTGTGGTGCTTTTTTTTTTTTTTTTTTGCTCTGGCGATTCATCATACCATTCTGAGTTTTTTTTTTCAGTTTACTTAAATGTTATAATACGTGTTATAATATTTTGGCTAGTCTAGGATTTTACTCAATAAATGCATATTTTCAACGCTGAAGAGCGACATGCTGAACTTTCATCTCACAAGGTGTATTACAGTTTCTTATAATGACTAATCCTAATATAACAAGATATTCCTTTTTTGATTGCATAACTAATGGGATTAAACTTATTTTTCAGTTTTAGGAGGCCATCTTCTCAAATCTAGAACATATTGATAACCCAAAAAAGGTGAGTGTATCATTATTACATTTATTATGTCATTCATTGTTTATGATATTAATCTATTATATTGTTCATGTTGTAAAGAAAATCTGCCTTTTGTCCACGCCGGAATTTTAAACAGTATATGACTATTAGTCACACAGTAATAAGACACGAACGCCTTAAGAAGAATACAGCTTATTATGCAGTTTTAGCCGATTTCCAAAACAGGAAAAACGTCGTTGAGAATTTAGTAACAGCCTTAAGTAGACATGAGAACGAGGACGATGAGCAACTGACGTTCGTTGGGGGAGGGGGGTGGGATGACACATTCGTGATTCAGGAAATAATCTGGAGGCAATAGGGAAAGAAACGTGAGTTTGTTGCAACAAATTCGATGTGCTTATTGACAAAAACAGAAAAGAAGACACTGCCTACAACGAAAAACTCAAAGACGAGAGAGTCTCTCTATCTTCCTTTTCATCCAAGAACTATGAAGACTTTTCATTTCTACTCCCAATTCATTTAGATGTCGCAATCGTCTGCTCCCCGCTTTTTTTAACGTTCCGAAAAGCAGTTCTTTATTTGTATGATCTAGGTGCAGACGAATCGATCGGAAAAGAGCTTCGTCATATTTCTGAGCGGTGACCCTGAGAGAAAAGCATTCATTTCTCTCAGGATTTCGGAACATCAGACCTCGGAGAATCTTGTAACGTTGAGAAAAAGGTTCGAGTGAATAAAAATCACCACCAGCACGCGATGTATTAATTTGATAAGTATCCTTCCTTCACACCAAGACCGCCTAAACAAGTGTGAGAGGGCGGATGCGTTGGCGAGACGCTGGTGTAATGGGATCTTCACCGGTACATTCTCAATGACGCGGCTTTTCGATGTAATCGCTGCTGAGCGGAGCGGCTTTAAAAGTGCCCATAAACAGACCGCTAAAACTCGATGAGATCAGCTTGTTTTGGGAAGCAAATTAACCAGGTCCGTCGCTTGCAAATATTCGGAATATCTGCGACCAAATGAAAATCATAGTTGTAGTTGCTCTTTCCTTCTCTTTCTGTTTCCTACATACGCGTAGTTGATACATCGTCTCGTATGAAAAGTAGGGTGCAAGAATTTGTTTTTCAAATACGTTAGTTATGCATTTCAAAAAGGCGTGTAAAACTTTCCACTTGAGAATCGAGTCTCATAATCTGACGCCAAGTCGGAACACTAGATGTTCGTTTTTAATGTTCTAATATTTATGGTTACTAATAAGTATTTAAAATTCTCACTACAGAAATACGACTCCCTACAGCAAAGCTTACGCAAAAGATGATACTCTTAGAGTGGCGCGCTATGACGCACCATTTCGCAGTCCTGTACTCCACCCCTTTGTAATGAATAACACAATCGTCCTGAGATGTAGAGAATTTAAGGACCTTCGATCTTTCACTAAAGTTTACAGCACATGTCAGCTACATTGCCAATCTGTGTACCCT
>JJRW01S0002449.1:16732-27269 GCA_001188405.1 Loxosceles reclusa
GAATGATGAACAATTAAATGACCACAAAAACAAGCCATGTGGAATACTGTGTACAATCAGAAAAGCTAAGGAAAAAAGTCACGTTGGTATGTTTAAATTTTACATAAATTTTAACAACAGAAATTAATTAACCCCAGGACCATGTAATGCCATGTCCAGATATGGAATCATATCATGCTGGCTTTTTATAAAGCACATATAGTCAACTATTCTCTTCTGGGAGTGCAGGTAGTAGTAACACAGTTTAAAAATCTCATATAACTAGTTACTTCAGAAAAGCACAAATAATCACATGTACTGAAGTATCTTTAAAGAATTGGATAGTATGAGGTGTGACAATTAAATAATGGGACTGGTCTGAAAAATATGCTCTATTGAAAAACTTTTTACAAATAGCTGTTAATCCCCTTCAACTTACTCCTGTTCCCTATCTATACATTGCTGCATATGTGTTTTCCATTGTCCAGAGCAGTGCTGCAGGTCATCAAGTGTTAGCCTCTTCAGCAAGTCTGCCGTTTTTGCCTTGACCTCTTCTGCAGACTGAAAATGTGTTCCCTTTAATGCACTTTTCACTTTTGGGAACAAGTGGAAGTCACATGGAGTGAGATCTGGGGAATATGGTGGGTAGTCGAGCACAGTAATGCACTTGTCTGCTAAGAACTGTTTTAGAGAGCACAATGTGCACTGATTCGTTGTCCTACCACAGAATCCATGAGTTGTTTCACTGATCTGGTCTTTTCTTCCTCATCCTTTCTCTCAGCTTCATCAAGACCTCAATGTAGTACTTCTGGTTTACCGTTTGGCCCTGAAAGACCCACTTAATCATTGACATCGAAAAAAAATGATAAGTGTGACCTTCAGTTTGGACTCGCTCATATGAGCTTTTTTTGTCCTTGGCAATGTGGGAGTCTTCCAGTGCATGAATTGATGCTTCATTTCAGGGGCATACAGGAAAATTCATGTTTTGCCACATGTGATGACTTTTTCTAGTATTTCAGAATCTGCTGTGAATTGTTTCATGGTGTCAGAGCCGATGTTTTTCCTGTTCTCTTTTTGGTCACTTGTGAGGTTTTTTTGCACCCGCTTTAGTCATTTTCAAATCCTTATGCAAAATTTTTCTTCCTTTCTTCAATGTTTGTTATTTCTGCTATCATCCGAACCCTCAAATGTCTGTCTATTCTCACAATTTCATCAATTTTTGGAACGTTTTCTTCAATTCTTGATGTCACCAGTTTGACTGGGACGTTCACTTCAACCTCCTCCCAACCTTCAAAAACTCCAGTGCATGACAGACAAGTATTGCCATAAACCTCCTTCAGCAATTGAAAACATTCATTTGGGTTTTTTAAACTTCACAATGTATTTCAGATTAATACGCTACTTGATTTTTAATCTTGCTATGATTACTGCGCTCTAGAACAAGAATGTCCTACTGAAGTAAAGATTACAAGCGATGGAATAAGTTTTGATTTGTACCGGAAGCATCAAGGTCACCTACATTCCATCTCCACTCCTTGCCAAGAAGCATAATGCCTATGGCATGCGCAGTCAATTGTCACACCTCATATTTTATCATGTATTAGATGTAGATAGTATTTTATTATAAGAAGAAGGAATTGTCAGAAAAACACAAGTAGCTAAAGAATGTAAATAAATCAATTATCAGATTATAAAAGTGAAAATCCTTGAAAGTGAAGACTGACAAGGAGTGAGTAGGAGCATTTGTAGTGTGGAGGGAAAAACTGATATACTCCTCCTATGGGATTGGTTTTTGTACTGTCCATTTTCAACTTTTATTGGAGAGTTAGGAACTGGGATTATTTCAAGGTTATATGGTCTTATTAAATTATTAAAGTTTGGTTGTAAAATTAGGGTAATACTTGAATTTTGACTTGTTTTCTTGGGGTATGTTGTTCAGAAGGTTGATAATTATTAGAATTGATTAGTTTTAAGCAGGTTTTGTTTACCAATTTCTTAATATCATTGGGGTGAACCCTGCCTGATAGACAATGTTTTTATACATTTATTTCCTTATCTATGTAATATTTATTAGTGGGATATTGAAGAGCCTGGTGAATATAATTAAGAGCTGAAATTTTATGTTGGTAAGGATGAACTGAATTCTGTAGGATCTGAAGGTTACAGGCAGTAGGTTTATGGTAAATCTTAATTTGGGGAGCCATAGTCAATCTTGTGAATACCTAAATCTAAAAAATTCAATGTTTATTTCTTTTAACAGTAAATTTTATGTGTGGATTAATATCATTGAATAATTGGACCAACTTAAAGAAGGGCATGAACTCGAATTTTAGAAATACAAACTGGTTTATTTAAGAATTAAAAAAGTAAACTAATATGAAACAAAAAATAATCAAGCAGATTACAAGACTTTAAGTGCTTTAGATTTGCCATATTTAGGAAGATTAACTTTGTCTGCATAAACTGAAAGTTACAATAAAAACAAATTTCTAATACTGAACAACTAAAAATGACCCACACAAGTTTACAGATGTAATTTCAATGCTCTAAATCTTATACCGAAAATGAGTAACAGAAATTTAATAAACACTTATACAAAGATTTATATCAGAAATAAAGCTGGCTAAAATTACGCACTACTCAAAATTAAAATAATGGGAGGGCTATTTGCTTTCTCTTATGGTGCCGATAATTAAATCCACACACCCTAACTCTCCATTAATCTCCACAGGAAATTCCAACAGCAGAAATCAATTTAATCCTTGTACAAATGCAAAAGAACAACAAAACAAAATAGACCAGTTCACTCACCCAGTAAGACATTAATTAAAAAACAGCTCAGAATAGCCAGTACGCAATATGATCAAATCACCGAAACTGCATTGATTACACCACAATCACATTGGAGAAGCTCATCCACTCGCTTCACAAATACTCTGAAATCTGGAGAATCTCTCAAAGATACATCTATGCGAACATTCTAGACTTTTTCCCTCTGCATATCTTTTACTTCCCTACGCGTGCATGGAGTTTCCCTACATTTTTCCCCCTTTCCTGTGCTTGCATCTCTGAGCATCACCAGAGGGTGCTATTAATGTGCAGACCTTGACAATTCTTTTTGCTTCCTCATTCCAATATATTATAAAATATATGGGTGTCCTGTAATTTTCTCGACTTATGGAAAAAAATAGGCCAATGCATTTATCATAATGTGGTTTTCACCAAAAGACATGTCATGCAGTCAGATATTTTTGTGGAGGGCTGGGGGCATAAAAAAAAAATTAATTTCAGTTTTAAATAGTGCTGCCATAGTTGTCCAAGGACAATATGAAAATGCCTTTATAAAGGCTTTGTTTTTTAGCCTTACTGGTGCATTATCAGTATTTTGTGAGGTGCAAGTTTGTGAATGTGTTGAATTCCATCTGGACACTGGTAGATGAACAACTTCTGGTGAAACTGTTTTACCTGAGTGGTGGATGGGCTATAGAAACCTTAAGCAAGTTCTGAAGATTAAAAAATGTAAAGCAACACAAAACTCTGTTACTGTTGTCAGACTTGAAAAGCTAATTAAGTGTTTTGAAGACACTGGCAGTATGGCATATCATCTCAAGAACAAGCCTGTGTTATCGGAGGAATGTGTTAGAGTTGTACAGCATCCCAGACGGATGCTGTAATAGCAAACAAACCAAATGGTGTGTGCATTGCACAAGAAGGTATCAGAAACGCAAGTATACCCAAAACAAGTGTGTTTCACATCGTGCATGTGTGTTAAAGCTGTACCCATTTCAATGTGCAGTCTCTTCATGAGCTGAAACCAAGTGATGTTGAAAAGCAAAATGAATTTGCTCACTTAGGGCTCTGAAGATGATAAAAGATGGATCCATGCCTTGTTGGTTTTTAACATCTTTTGGATAGATAAAGCCTGTTTTTCCTTGTACAAAACAGTTCACACATGGAACTGTCAAGTCTAGACAAAGGAAAATCTGCACACTTAACAGAGACAGGCCTGTACATTCACCAAAACACACTGTGTCATGTGACTTTACTGCATCTATTGTTGCACATAGTAATGGAAGACTCTCTTGCACAATAATTGGACAGTATCACATGTAAAGGCTTCAGTATTTTGCTGTGCCATGCTTATGTACATGAAATCTTCTTCACAATGTTTTTGTTTTTTTTCATGCAAGATGAAGCATTTCATTATGTAGCATCACCTGTGACATAATTTCTGACCAATGCGTTTTGTCAAGAGGAACTAATTGGACATCCTTACAAAAATGTGTTGTGCCTGAAGGCTCAATTTTAACACTAGCAGATTTTTGGCCATGGGATTACCTCAAGTCTTATGTATTGAAATTAGCCTGTAGCTGAGTTTTTGTTTTGTATTTCTATTATGAAACCCACCTTCCTGAAGCATTTGCAACATCATCTTCCGTGACTTACCTTGGAGAAGTCTTCAATTAGTAATTATGCATACATATTTCAAAATTTCCATAATCCCTCAAAATAAAAGTGCAATAGTCCGTTTCTTTTGCATTGCATGTTTTCTTTTTGTGTTATTTAATAGCATGTATTTTTCCATTGCAAAGTTTTGTTTTTTGTTTTTCTAAAATTGGTATTGTTGTGCATTTACTACAGAAATTTTATGTTGTTTGTAGGGTTTGCTGCGTATTGCAGGAAGTACATCAAAATTAAAGAAACTTAAGGTATGTGTATATGTAAAAGTATTGCATGTTGTATGTTTTGAATTTTGTGCATATGGATTTTAAATACTTTTTTTCATTAATTTTTTTTTTCACAGAGTGCCTTTAATGCGGGCCTTGATATCGATATGGAAGAATATACTCGAGACCCTCATGCTGTTTCAGGTAAGTTAGGAATATTTTTATGTGACTTTTTACTGTGTAGTGTCTATATGTGAATATGCATTGTTGTGCAAAACTTGAGATAGAGAACCAATCCAATTGTGTAGTCTATTGGGTACAAGTTAAAACTTGATTTCTGCGGTGCTACTCTCACATTTGAGACATTGCTATAATCCAAACGTGGTTGCAAGTGCTCTCTAGTGCCAAGGTGCTTTACTAAAGAAAGAGATTCCTTCACAGAATCAACCATGTGAACATCACCCTGCTACATATGAATGCAGGCTGCTGACTGTGTCACCTCTACAATCAGTACAAAACTAACACTGGGCAAGCCTGGTTTCTTGCTCTTAGGTACTGAAGTCCAAATCAATCTGGCAAGCCTGAAGCTAGCTGCCACTCGTTTGAATCCACCAAATGTATTAGGTGGAGAAGAGCCAAAACTCCTAACTTCGACACTTTAGTCCCATCAGGGAACCTGAGTGACAGTTCCAGGTTCACTTTCAAAATGTTCAGAGTCCGGGTAAGTCCAGCCTGGCCCAACAAGTCTCCTGAACGACCTTTATTTTGGCTCGAGGACTTTGATGAAATCTGGGCGAACCCAGAATATGAGAGTTGTCAAACTGCTGCAACTTTGAAAAGTGTATTCCTGCAAAGCACGTCACATAGAGCATGATGCAATCTAGGCAAGTACTGACACTTGATCACTCACTTTAAGAGAGTGAGACTTTGAAAGGAAGTCTCAGCACCATATTGTGTGAAACTTCTTTCCCCACCAGACAGCAAGTTGCTGGTCAGCTCGTCGTAGCTGTTGCCAGAGTGGAAAGCCACGTACTCTGCTCAAAGGTTAGTCTGTGTTAACTGCCAGGTTGAAGGCAGTTTCAAACTTTTGCTGTCAAACCCTCAGCCATGTCAAGGGACTCATCTGGGCACAGCTGGTTCTGGCAGACCCATGCCTTCTCTCTGTAACCTCAGTCCCAACTAGTCCAGAAGGCCATACACTAAACTGATGCTAATGTCAGATTGTTCATCTTACAGAAGGTGACAAGCATATGCACTATACAGAGATACATATGCAGATGGGTTGTTGCAAATGATGTGGCCAATTTTAAGGACAATTGAAAAGAAGAAAAGTATGAAAAATATGTATTTAATAAAAGTAATCTCCAGCAGCATCAATGCATTGTTGAAGTCTGCCATTGCCCGATACTTTGATGTGTCATTGATAAACTTCATTGGGCCAAAAAAATTTTCAAGTGCCAGAAAAAATGGAAAGTTCAGGAGAGGAGTCCTTCCTGGAGTGTCTCTCACTCCCAACCATTGTGACGAATGTGTATGACTGTCATAAGATCTACTTCTCACCCACAGTAACAATTGATTTCAGGAATCTTTGTTCATTACTTTTTAAATGAGAAGAGCACACTTCCAAACTCCATGCTTTTTCATCCGTGAGTTCATGGGGCACCCACTTGTCAAGACTTCTAACTTTTTCTGATATTGCCAAGTGCTGTGAAACAGTTGAAAAAAAATATGCTAAGTTTCTGGTCAATTTCTTGTGGAGTTTGTCATGGATCTGTTTCGATTAACTCCTTTAATTCATCCTTATCAATGGAGGAAGGACGGTGCCCATGGGGTTCATTTATAGGCTCAAATCTCCTGAACAAAATTTGGCAAACCAATGCCAAGTGGATCTCTTATTTGTTGTTCCTCCGCCAAATGCTTTATTGATGTTTTTTACTGCAGCTGCTGTAGAAGTTCCCAATTGGAACTCATAAAGGTATAGCAACCTTATTTGACTTGCTTTCATGATTGACTTTATTTAGGTCATATTTAATGTTTAGTGCTTGTTTAGCTAAACCAATTCCACAAGTACATCACCCACATGTGTCATTGTCACATAACATTAAAAATTTGCATAAACCTCAGCTCTTGCTTTCTTTTGCACCACTAGAAAGTGCATACCATTTCATTTGCAGTGACTCAGTATAACCATGCAGAAATCATACAGTCCTAATGAAAGTGAGAATACAGAGGAAAGTGATACCCTCATCCATATGCTGTTACGACTGTTTCTTTGCATTGCCATCCCCCACTAAGGGGCTACTGTCTAATGACTCCAATAATTGAAGTTCTCAGCAGGGAAATGGCCACTCCATCCTTCTAGGCTTCGTGTGCCTCTTTACTGAAAATTCAATTTCCAAATGATGCTCGTTCCACTACAAAGCTAACTGGGCAACCAGGCTGCCTGGATTTATATGAATGATTTCTCCTCACTTTTCAATAGCTCATCTTTTGTATAATTAGTGTCTGGTTTTATGTTCCATGAAGAAAAACTTTGAGTCAGTAATACCTCAAAACAAATATACTTAGAGGAGGGGATCACCTCATCCCAGTTACTGTACCTCTTTGGAAAATATAAAGCTTAATAACAGCCATTCTATGTAATGCCTCCCCTCCCCCAGACAAGAACACTTAGGCCATCATGTTGATCTTTTTCAGTGATGTTTTCAAGATGATGCCATGTTCCCACTTCACATATGTAATTCAGAAGAAAGTGTCAGGAAAGCAAATTGAAAATGATGATGTTGTTGAAAGAGTTATAGAGTCACATGCAATTTTGGAAAAGATAAAGCCCATTGATGAAAAATTGAAGTACCAAGTACAAAACTTGCTATCAGTGACTCTAGGCCAACTGATGTCCGTTATCACTTGTGAGACTGAATAGGTGTTCATGAGTAAAGAGTAGCCTACTCTATTGCTTTGGGAGTCTGTTTTTATGATCCTTACACAAACAATATCCATTATGGGCAGGCTTTAGCGAGGTGCAATGTTCTGTTCTTTGGGTAGATAGTCTGCCTTTATGAATTGTCTAGTCACAGTAAACTGTCATGTTCTGTGATTATATTGAAATGAGGAAGTGAAAAGAATTGCCAAGGTCTGTGTATTAGTAGTGCTGTCTAGAACGGGGAAAACGGTTAGAAAAATTGCATGTGCATGAAGGGAAGTAGGAGAGAAGCAGAGGGATGTTTCTAGAATGTTCACATAGCTGTATCTTTGAGGGATTCTTCAGATTTGACACATCCTTGAAAAGGAGAAATGCAGTAGTTTCGAGAGAAGTTTTCAGTTTTCAAGCAAGGTGTATGACAGACTGCTCAAAGATATATTTGAGAGACATTTCAGAGTGGTTTTCTGTCATTTTCCAGGGAAACTTCAGGATGGTTTTAGAGTGTGTTTGTTTTTTCAATGGCTCTGATTTGTGCAACAAATCTTGTGGGCAAGTGTGAATAGAAGCGCTTCTCAAATGTAATGGTGTACTCCGCATTGATTTTGGTGTTTCTGTACTATTGCAAACTGACTGTTATGCATTTAAGTGAGCTGTTTTTGGTTTATTGTCTTACTGGGTGAGTGACATTTTTCATTTTGTTTTGTTGTTCTCTTGCATTCGTACGTATATTAAATTGGCTTTTGTTGTTGTAATTTATTGTGGAAATGAACAGAGTTAGGGGTATGGACTTAACTATCAGTGCCATGGGATAAAGCAAATAGCCCTCTGTTATTTTAATTTCCAAGTTGTGTATAATTCTAGCCAGCTTTATTTCTGATATAAGCCTTTGCGTGTTTATCACATTTCTGTTATTTACATTTGGTATAAGATTTAGGGTGTTGCAGTTACATCTGTAAAACTTGTCTCATTTTAATTGTACAATATTAAACGTGTGTATTCATTGTAACTTTCAGTTTAAGTAGACAAACTGTGTTTTACATTATTGAGTGTTTTTGTGAACCTAGTAAATTTCTAAATTACTTGAAGTTTCATAATTTACTTGCTTATTTTGTTTACTTTTTGTTCTTATTCTTAAATAAACTAGTTTGTATTTCTAAAATTTCGACTTCACATCCTTTAAGTGTTTTATTTATGTTTTGCTTACCATCCTGACAAATTTATTTTGTTTGTTTATTTATTTATTCCTAATGCCCAGTAACACATAACAATATGCAGTTAGTTTGCAATGTTGCCTGCACTCTGGCACTACTCTCTCTTGACCTGTATATCAGTTGTCACTGGTGATACATTTTTTTAATTACTTCTAACCCATTTTTTTTTATCAGTAGTGTGTATAGACACAGTTTCCCTGGTTACTACCACCACAGCATTTGTATATGTGAAATTGCATTTATCATTATTACCATAAGTCATTGCATGAGTCTGTTGCCCTGTCAGATGATATTGTGAGTTGACACACGTGAGTGACATACTCTTGGCTCTTGGGGGAAACAGCCTGGTTATGTTGATTTCAATTCTCTTTAAGGGCATTTTGATGTCATACAGCTGCATATTTTCTTGGCTTCTGGTCTTAGGCCCTTTCTTGGATGTACAATTATTGCACTGTTTGCACCATCTTTCGCTGGCTTCTCAGTATTTCATCCAATAGAATCATTTTCGAACTTTCTCTAGCATTTTGTTAATGTCATTGTGGTCACCAATGGGGGGACTGTGCAACTCTTCCAATATGTCTTTGACTTTGCATCCTGGCACCACTAACTGCAGTCTGTTTGAATTTCTGTCAGTGTGCTCTCATTTTTTGTACAAGATTTCTTCTTGCAACACAAGTGACTTTCACTGTGCACAATAGTGCTTCATACCTGGATAGTAACAAGCAACTTCTTGCTATCCAGGACTCTCTCCACTGGCCATCTTTTTCCTAGATATGACCAGCTCAATCCCTTCATCCTCTTGTGATTTTTGGATGTCCGGCAATGAATGGTTCTTCAGCAGACTGCATCTGCACTCGTCTCATGTATATTTGTGCGAAATGTTGCTTCAGCAGGAGAGCAAGAACAACAGTTTTCTTGCATGGTGTTCTTAATAGTACATCAGCAATGCCATGTGAATTCCCCTAGCAATGTTTGATCTCAAACTCATACTCTTGTAACCTTTGGACCCACTGGGCAATCTGACCTTCAGGATTTTTAAAATTTAGTCGCCATCAGAGTGCAGTATGGTCTGTTCAAAGAATGATCTTCTTCCCATAGAGATAGTGATGAAAGTGCCTTCACCAAAGCAATCAGTTCTCTTCTAGTGATGCAATAATTTCTTTCTGGCTTTGACAAAGTCTTGCTGTGATACGCTATCACTTGTTCTTCACCATATTGGACTTGGAAAAATATGGCGCCAATGCCGCTGTTACTTGTGTCAGTGTCCACAATCATCTTACAAACAATTCTTGGGTATGTGAGAATACATGCTGGCATTAGATGTTTAAGCTTTTGAATGCTGAATCGTGCTCACTTGTCCAGTTGAAAAGGACTTTAGCTTCTGTGAACCGATGGAGTAGCGTAGCAGTGATGGAAAATCCTTTCACAAATTGGAGGTAGTATGTGCATAACAGACTACACCTGTGCTAGTCTCGCATGTACACTGGTGCCAAATTTTGCTTCTGCTCATGAACGAGAGCAACAGTTTTCTAGGCATGATCTTCTTAATAGTGCATCACTTTCTTTCTTCACTCTTGGTCTTGATTGCTGAGGTAACATCTGTGACTCTATTGCAGCTATTATCAATTTGTTAAGTGAATTGATTGTGTCATCTAATATTTCTGTAGTTGATGAGCTGATAGATAACTCAGTTATGGCTGTTACATTTGAGTCCCTGTTTAATAAGGTTTTAGTTTTTTCTCTGACATTTTGGCATA
>JJRW01S0002469.1:112301-123718 GCA_001188405.1 Loxosceles reclusa
GAGAGGTCAGGGTATCGACCTGACCTCGAGTGGTGGACCTAACGGTTGGGTCCTTAGCCACTAGAGTTCCTGTTCGGGTGCCATTTGTAAAGAATTTCCATGTCGACGCCGAGAATCTAACCCAGAACGTTCACCTCCAGAGGAACCGCTTTTACCGGTTAAGCTGTTAAGCTATGCCGACGCTGTCGAAGAAGCTTATATTTGATGTCTTTTGTGGGTGGGCATTACAGCATATAAAGTGATAATTAAGCCGTTGCTGAACACTGCTGGAACAACGATAGTACATTTTGCAGCTGTGGAACGTAAAAAATACAAAACACTTCTTAAAATGTTAACACTTACCAACTCAATTATGGACGTTCTGGAAAAACATAACACCAGGAAATGAAAACATTTTCAAATTCAATTATTGACTAGTCTCTGTTATCCACTGGACGATCCCATACGCTAATGCGCATTCGTAAATACACGTCTTGGTCAAACAGCTGTATTTCTAGCTTAGCTAAAGTGATACGGAAAGACAGAAGTGTAAATGCCAAACGCCTCGCTTCGACTGGTGTTCCAGTTCGTCTGCCGGAGTATTTCTGGTTGAGAAGAATTAAAAGAAGTAATTCGACTTTTATTCCTATGATAATATAAATTTTCGTTCCTCATTTCATTTTTAAATCACAGACCTAAAAATATGCGATTTGCGTCACTCTACGATATTAAATTAGTTCAGTAAAATGAAAAGAAGATATTAAGAGGAACTAAAAAAATATTTGTAACGTCAAGGCTTACGTATCGCATACTCACAGTGGATAAACTAATATATAAATATTCATGGAAACGAAACTAGTTGCACTGTGAATTTGCTTTCCGCGACTGGATAACTCCAGATTCAAGGCAAAAGTTTATCAGTTAATTTAACATACTAATTTGGCTCGTAAATGAACATATAAAACTGAAAAGTAAAAATTTTTTAACATTATTTAAAGAAAAAAAGATTACACGATCTGTACAGTTTTTCGTTTTCAAGTATTTATCAACTAATCTATTCGTTCAAGGAATAGGAAATTAGTTTTCTTTTTTAAAATAAAAGGAAACAAAGAGGAAACATGAAGCAAGCCCGAGCCCGCCCGAACCTGGAGTATGGTACTTCAATTTCAGACCAAGTGAGGCCCAGGATCGGGCTGAGCCCATCTCATGCTTAGTTCACGTGCATTCCAAGAAAATTCAAACAGTGTTTGTTCACAGAAATTCCCAAACACTTCGCAACGTGTTCGCGAACGTCAAACCACTCTAAACTGGCGAATACAATTCGCATACATTCCTAGACAATTCGAACCGAGTTCACATGCGGTCCGCAGACAATTAAACCGTGTTCACAAACATTCACAGGAAACTCAGACTGTTTTTACAGATTTGCACGTGCAATTCATACTGTAATCACAGATTGCAAGGGTCTGTTCTGTTGCCTCGGCTAAAAAACAAAAGCATGAGAAGGGGCAAGCTCTGCATTAAAATCGGTAAACACTAGATGCTTGCGAAAATAATTTGTCAGAGTTTCGAATGCTCTAAATTTTACAAGAACACTTTACACTAATTTCGGAAATAGTAAATGTTTAAATCGAAAATTCCAAATCGTCAAAAAAATCAAAAATCGTTCCAAACTGAAACTCCATTAGCTTACATAACTTAAGTAAAAAAGCGAACTTTGTTGGAAACATGAAAACAAAAATAACCCTTAAACCGGAGTTTATTACAGTCTTAAAAACATACGAGAAAACGAGAACAAGTGCTCAGCTTGGCACATAAACAAATCAGAACTGTGTCAAAACAATTTATGCTTTAGAAACTTAACTTCTTACAAAAACACTTGTACTTAGTGCTCTAATTCTGAATCTTTAAGTTAACTATTCGTACTCACTTTAAGTACTTAAATTTTGGTTTCTTAATTAACTTTAAGATTACGCTTCTTTTAAAACATTTAAAATTTCAATAGTCACAAAGGGACCATTAATTGGCTAAGTTTTATAAGTAAACGTTTTACGTAGCTTTTTAGTTGGAAGTACAATTCAAACTTGCTTCCATAAGCTGCAAGTAAGTTCCGTATTACCAGAAACCAGAAATCAGTTGGACTTTTATCGGAGTTTCTCTCACATTCCTTCTTATTCAGTAAAGACTAAATTAAGACCTAAAAGCTCATGTCTTGAGGCCAATTGCTCTCAAATAATGTGATAATCCAGTTAAAAACATACAACTCTACTATTTACTTGCTTAAGGTTTTTCGACCTTTTTATCTCGTTTCTGCACTTCACGTCATTTTGACGTGTCTCCTTCTTGTTGCCTTTGTCTTCCCTTACAGATAGCGCGTTAGTCTTGTTACTGTGGGAATGTTAATTCGTTATCAACGGAAGAGGTTAGTAAAATCGTTACAATATGTACGTGTCCAAAAGTTAAGCAAAAGTGCTGTTTATGTGAATGCGTATGGAATTTTATGTTCGAATGAAAAGAAACGTCACATGTGGATGTAAGAATGTCCATACAGGGTGAGTCTAAATTGTTTTTACAAAATAAGAGGGGTGATAGTACCCATTCAGACGAGCAATAATGACTATGGAACATAGGGTTGCATTCCATTCTGTGAGGCAGAAAGGAGTAAAATTAGAAATTCAACATGAACTGACAACAGTGTTGGGAAAGTGAATGCACGATACCAAAAGTTGCACAACCTGATTTACTGATCAGCGAAAAACTCACCGCAAGTGCTCCAAGTGGTGGCCACCATGTCGTTGCACAGTTCACAGAGGAGAAAATCCTTAACCGGCCTAGCTTAACCGGTAAAGTGGTTTTCTCCAGAGCTAAACGTTCCGGGTTCGAATCCCGGCGTCGATAACGTTTCTTTGCAAAATGGTGCCCGAACACAGCGACTGACGGTAGTGGACAAGGACCCAACCAATGATGATACTGTAGCACAACGTAAAACATAAGTACGTAATTTGTAAAAAAATTTTGATCTAGGTTTCAGTGGCTTAGGGCCACCTTTTTCAAAACGACGACACAAACTGTTCAGTTTGTTTCGTTGTTTTGAAAAAGGTGGCTCTAAGCCACTGAAACCTAAGTCAACATTTTTTTAGAAATTATGTACTTATGTTTTTCGTTGTGCCACATTATCGTCATTGGATTATACATAAGGACTTTTATTTCCTTTCTCCTAATAAGAATCCAACCGTTAGGTCCACCACTAGAGGTCACACGTCGTTACCCTGACCTCTCTTTCAAGTGGGAAAGGATGTAACGTCCACCCACAGAGGACTTCAATATAAACTACCCAGTTACCCCGTCGGCGTAGCTTAACGGTAAAGCGATTTCTCCGGAGCAAAGTGTTCCTGGTTCAAATCCCCGGCGTCAAGAACTTTTCTTTACAGTAGACAATTATTAGACAATCCTCATATAACACGTTTTGCAAAGCCCTCAAAAATTGGTTGTCGAGCACAGTAACATTGAAGAAGCACTTCGTACAAGTAACATTATAGCACTGCTTTTAAGTAGTTAATAAATATTGCATTCATTTTAATTTCACAAATACTGTTTAATCTTTTTCATTGTCTCAAATTTTGTTTTGCATTGCTTCGAGATAAAATTGTGATCGAGTTTCCGATGGTGTTTGTGAAAAAAGGAACGTACACGACTAATTTTTCTTTTCCTTTGTGTCTTGCTTCATTTATCCGAATAAACATTATTTATTATACATAAGTGTTGAGTATCGAATGAGGAAAATCTTTGGAGTTAAAAATTTAGAAATGCGTCTCAAAAGTTCAATGGTCTTATTTATTTTCTACAAGAAGTTATCAAAATCGATATCCCACTTAAGGTTATGTTATAAGGTTAATCCTAAGAATTTAACCGCATTAACCAGTACTAGTCCAGAGATCAGAGAATTTTTTTTGTTAGTGAGATTTTTTCTCTATATGTGGAATAACATTGCTTGGGATTTAGACTTATTTAAAGTAGGATGATAAGATACAAACTAATCCTTATATCTGAAAATTTGTTTATTGTTTATTTACTGGATTTGTGCAAGTTTGTCAGCAAATTGATGTATAGATTAGAATTACTTATCACGGCGCAGTTCAAACGTCGAACCGTGATGTCAGAAATTATGAAAAATAACAATAATGAATAATAATAACCCCAAGCAGGCAGCTTCTATTTATTTTCACGTTGAAGACTAAATCCGACATTTAAATATCACTGTGATAAAATACCACACATATGATAAGATCAACTGAGACATTAGTACAAGAATTTAAACTGCTGTGTCTAGACATTGAGTATGGAAACAGCTGGTTCACGTCCGGGATTTTGTGACATAATAATTATAACGTGACAACGTTACAATCAGATAAATGTTTCAAGTCTACGTTACGTATTGTAACATGCGCACTGAAAGAAACAGAGATCTTAGACAGAAGGGGAAAAGAAAACAACTGGTGGAAAAGATTCTCGGCTCAACGTGTTTTAGGTCCTGCTACGTCTGGTGTCGATCAGATTGAGTACGTTGTCACTGGTCGTTCGTCAGATATGCACATCTGTACTAACTCCTGCTGTTCGCTTAAAGGAACTGTTAAAAGTTTGCAGAAGGTTTCAAACAATATTAGAATAGGGCTTTCTCTGTTTGTACTACTCATATGTTTTTACTTGAGAACAAAAATCTTTTAAGGAAACTTCTGCTAAGATGGACTCTAAAGATAGGCGCTGTTCTTTAAATAAGATTTGGAAAGATAGGATTTCACTTACAAAACCATCCCAATTAGTCTCGAAAGCACCCAGAAAGGCGACATCTGTCACAAAGTGCAATTTGAATGACTGCAACGTTTACTGTACTCGAGTTTAAACTCCTATCGATTTAGAATGCTAATGACCTAGTGTCACTTGTAAAGATTAATCCTGCCGTCACTGGGAATCGAACCACAGATCTCTCTCAATTCCGGAATGAGCGCTACACCAGTGAACTAGGCTGGAAGCTATGGAAGTAATTTCTACTCAGAAAATATTTCCACAGTTGGTGGCGGACCTTACAATCCTCCTACACGAAGCTGAAAGGTAAGAGGATAGGCCTCACCTCGAAGTAGTGGATCGCACTGGCTTTTGTGCCTTGTTCACACGATAAAGAGATTTGACCTAGTTGTTGAACAAGTGCTGCCACCGTGAAGTTGGAGCATGTGAAGGACCTCCTTGTGACTTTGAACTTGGACAGACAAACTAGGGCATATTCTACCTTCTTCAAATATTGAAAATTCTAATCGAATCATACACGCCGGACACGCTGATTCGACGAACAACGTGGATTTTCTGGTTGATTGTACTTCCCATATTTTGTTGATGCATTTTTATCTTCCAGCAATATATTCATTATATTGAAGCAGGCAAAAACTGAATTGTTACTTAAGTCAAAAGACATACAAATGACACAATAGATAATGAAAGTATGACTGACAACACTACTCATTCGACGCCTAACGGTGTTCTTTTCAACTAAATTCAAGTATTTCGACCGTATGAACATATCTTCCACCATTCAAGAAATAGGATTTAAATGAAGGCCAGTTTTGGACACGTGACCAAGGTCTTGATCAGATGTCTTTGAAAGTGTGAATTAGGGTCCATGAGTTCGGGCGCTAATGCAAAGGTCGACCTTCCGACGCTGGGAAGCTAACCACAGCTCTCTCTCAACTACGGAATGAAAACTGTATCAATGAACAGTGCCGGTTGCGGAAGTACTTTGTTATCTATGTGTATTATGGTCGAGGGGGAAGTCATGCACTCACACTAAAAGCTTTATAAAAAAAAACAACAAAACTATAGTCGAAAGATCTTACTCTTTTGGCAACAGCATGAGCCTTACAATTTTTTGCGATGATTCTATGCCTTCACCCCTTTCTCAATTATTACTAGCAATTATTACTAGCATTACAATTCATATTACTAGCGGTTTTGTAATTTCTTCCTACTATCACTCACCAAAACTATGCTTTAACGTTAAAATCTATAGCGTTTGAACAGCTTAAATATTGCAACTAGTGCCAGTTCCGAGTTTGCTCAGCCTCTATCACCTGATGATATCTAAATAAGGCTTCGTTGGTTGGCTGTTCGGAATTTAAATGTCAAAGAATGCGAAAGGGTCATGCTGGGCTTGATAAAACGCAATGAATGGAACATTAAATTCCTCGAGGTCGCCATGTCATTCACCCCAATCGACAAAAAGCGACTCTCTGTGACAAGTAGCGAAAGGAAGAATGAGATGCTCTGGTGCGTTCTTTTCGACTTGATACTCACAGCTCAGTCTAGGAGGAAAGTTTTTTTTTAACCGCTTCTGCAAAAAGTTCTGGTGAAGACGATCTTCGCCTTTTAAGTCCCTAATGAGGTGAGGCTACTGCAGCACCTCATCAGCTCACTTGCTTGCTGGAACAAGACAAACTATTTGTGAGGTTCTCCGCACAACACATGTAAATAACAGTCACCTCTGCAGCCGTCGGAATATCTCGGTTGATAAAGCAGTCGTTCCAGAAGTGACATATCAGTCGTTCAAATCCCGCTGTCCACAGGGCGACTTGCTACATTTGTGCTCGAACTCAGGGACCTCGACCGTTGAGGGTCCATTACAAGACATCAGGCAGATCCTGAATTCTCAACTTTGTGAAGAAGAGTGCGAAGAAGCATGAACTTAGAGAAGAATGAAGAGTGCGAAGAAAAACACTTATCGTGAAGAAGAGTGCCCCCCTTTACAACACATATAGATGATAAGCTGCCCCTACAGCTGTCAACACAGCTCAAGTGGTAGAATGGTCTTTTCGTAAGTGACCGATTCGTGGTTCTAACTTCAGTGTCGACAGGGCGACTTTTTACATACTACCAGCTGAAACTGCAGAGTAATAAGCAAAAGTATGTCAGCGCGATCTGACAGAGATCTAATTTTCTTACCAAAGCCCCAGTGTAGTTGTAGTGAATGCTGAAATTTCTCCGCGTCGAATATAGCTTTTACACGTGTCGAAATTTTTAGGACAAGAGACACCTCCATACTTCTTTTTTGTGACGGCTGTGCTTCACGCATTTTTAAACCAGAGAACTTCAAATAGCCCCAAATGGCAAATAAAAAATCGTGAACGACCACATGACATGTCGTCATCCAAAGATCAAGTTAAGAACTACCACATGTTCCAAACAGAGAGGAAATTTTTAGGACACCAGACGAATTCCAGAAAACCGGAATATGCAGGGTGTACTCGGAAAGGTGCGACAAACGAAGAGGGGCGTAGTTGATAGTGCACAGAAAATGAATAACTTTTGCCAAGGAGAATCGGGTGACACTCCACACCGAGTACCAAAAAACGTAAAGTTCCGTGGTCCCCCTGACCGAGCGCAAGTCAGTAAAAAAATAAAAAAGTAAAGTTCCATGCCCACGTGGATACCCAACACTGACAGCAGCAGGCGATACTGAGGTGATATTTTAGTCAATGACCGGGAATGACCACACACACACACACACAGTGGAAGGAACGTCGGACGCCGAAAACTTGACCCAGGCGAAAATTGGAAGCGGAAAAACTTGGACAAGGAAAATAAGACGCGGGATAATTGGACGAGTAAAAACACCCATATTCCCGGATCCCCAGTGGAGGACCTGTAATACCTCATGCCATACGATGACTTTTCCCTCAAGTACCCCTAACATACTCAAGAATCGTACAACCATTAGAAATTATAAAAGTTAAAAGTAGTGGACGATTCCAGGGGGATTATTCCCCATCCTTAAACCACATATTCCCGTAAGCCTTCTAGTTTCTGAAGTCACCCAGGTTTTGCTGGTAGAAGTAAGATTATATAATAAAGACCTTTAATGAATCGGTAAAATCTACATCTTTACTGCCGCCATGCATTTTTTTAAATCTGTTACTTAGGTGTCCAATTTTCCTGCGTCCCATTTTTGCACACGTCCAGTTTTTCGCGTTCAATTTTTGTGGAACCGACTGCTCTTGACGCAGCGAACGCAAAGACGAACAAAACGAGAACAAATGCAGCACATATACCGCGATGGTGCAGTGTGGCATCAGACGTCCGGGCACGAATGGAGGTTTCGTGACCAACATGATGGTATCCCAGCAAATTTTCCACTCAGGTTGGTGACTTCCTAAATGCGACGTATCCCAGAAGGTGGATTGGATGGCCGATACGCCCGTTGAGGCTAAATCTGATGGCCTACTTCTTCTGGGACGCCTACAGGAATTGGTGTACGAAACGGTTGTAAAATTAGGATATCTCGTCGTGAGGATCGTTGCCGTCGAAGAAAACATCAACACCACACCGGGAGCCTTCTAAGACAGCATCAGTTCTTTCATATTGTAACTCAATTGTCGGATAAGTACAGTTTAAAATATATATCATCATTATCATAATCATCCTTTATAAATTCGCTGCAGGATGAAGGCCTCTTGAAGATTTCTCCAACATTTGCGGTTCGATTTCTTTTCCAAACTATTCCTGTAAATTTGGTAATCTCGTCCACCCATCTCGTATGTGGTCGCTTTCTAGGACGTTTCTCATCTTTCGGCAGCCAGTCAAGAACTAGTATTGTCCGTCAATTAGCATGCCTTCTAATGATGTGCCTAGCTTACTTCCATTTCAGCTTCTTTATGCATGTGATTATGTCGTAGATTCTGCTCTGTTGTCTCACGCAAGTATTTCTCTTTCGATCTCTCCTTGTAATACCCAATACACATATTTCTATAGTTCTTTGTGCAGTCCGCAGTTTCTGAATTGCCTTTGCTATTAATGTCAATGTTTCACACCCATACATCAGGACAGGAAGCACACAAAATTGTTAAATAATTTTTTCTTTTCAAACACAATGACATATTGCCTTTAATTATTATACTATTTCTTCCGAAAGTTCTCCATCCAAGCTTCACTCTGCGATTAATTTCATCCAATATGTTTCCATTCACAGTCACATGTTGGTCAACGTAAATATAATTTTCAACTTCCTCCAACTTCATTTTCCAACACAACTTCAATAACATCTTTCCTGATGAAACTATTAAACATAACTTTTGTCTTACTTATGTTAATTTTTAGCCCAACTTTTCCACTTGCTTCGCACAACTCTAATGCATACTCTGTAATTCTGTTTCATTTGTAGCAAAACTGATAATATCATCTGCAAATCTAAGGTGGCTCAAGTACTCACCACTGATTCGAATCCCTTTCTGTTCCCATTTCAGCTCCAGAGTGACCGCTTTACCGATTAAGCTACGCCGATAAGTGTCTAGGCAGCTTATTTTTGAAGTTTTTCGTGTCATTCTTGGGGAAAACGTTACATCCTCTCTACATAAGAGAGAGGCCAGGGCACCTACCTGACCTCAAGTGGTGGACCTAACGGTTGGATCCTCGGCCACTAGTGTGAAATCATAAGTTCGGGCGCCATTGTAAAGAAACTGTCTTTTTGTCGACGCTGGGATTTGAACCAACGGATCTGTCATCTCTAGAGTGACCGCTTTACCCGTTAAGCTACGCCGACATTTATCGGATAAGCTCAGTTCGAAGTCTTTTGTGGAGGGGAAACCTTATATGGTATTAAAGACAGTATCTGTAAAGGGCGGCTGAACTGCAAGCAGTTTTCGACCAATCTTCGAGAAAATGCTCTCGTTAATATTGGAGAATCCAATGCTTCCTGAACATTCTGCAGAATGTCAACAGTACTGGAATGTGGGACAGTCTTGAGATGCGTCGATGCGAGCACGATGACATTCGTCTGGATGCACCTGTGCCCCTGCGATGATTGACATTCCCTTCTTCAATCCATCTATTACAAATCTTGTGCACAACGGAAGCATCTTTGTGTGTTTCAGCTGTAGTACGTAGACCTACAATAAAACCTCTCATGAAATCTTCAGTTTGCTGAAACGATCTTCGGCGACCTCTCGTATAGGTTTCATTTCAATTAGACGTTTATTCTGCGAAAACAACTCAAAAGATGGGTTGAGGTAGGGGGAGAAAAGAGCAAATGTCTGTTCATCTGACACTTTCTTCCCTTTTATTTTGCTGACTGATAATGTGACCAACTTCATTTTCAGATCATCAATATAAATGTTTGAGGTGTGTATTCTTTCTAATTTGCATACTGACAAAATGATATCTTCCCGATGTTGTATTTTCTCTGTCGGGTAAGAAGAATTACCACGTTCACCACTAATTTTAAGAATTAGCTTAAAATTAGTGGGGAACGTTAAGAAACGACGAAAAGAAGAGTATCTTAAAACGCTACTTACCATGCAAGGTGCAATAAGAAAGTAGGAAAATGCTTCTTCAATCATGTCACGAGACCTAGGACCATTGTCACTACCTTGTGTCCATCGCGAACAAAACTTCATAATATCAAAGTAAAACCGAACTCAGAAATAAAATAAAAGAAGCATAAGTGGTTGTGTCAAGCTACGGATTATAAATTAATCACTAATTGAGCTTAGCTGTAAATTTGCGCCTCCGATTGACGTCAGAAGCTGCCCTCGATATGCACGTAACGCGACGTTTTAGCCCAGAGCGTGAATCTGAGACATCCTAGGTGCATTTTTTTTTTTACCCCTACTTAAGCTGAATGACATCCTTGAAAAAGAAGAAGATATTTTCAGGGATGCTATTCGACGCTTTTCGTTCCTAAAAAAACTGGTCTTCGAGTATAACTAACAGCGGAGGAATGCCAGGCAAATTGGTGGGCGGAACCGCGCACATGGACAGTGACATTGTGCTTCCATCCCACCGCGATCCTGACCAACCACACAACTCCTTGCGAATCCTATTTCATATATCGTCATTTTCTTTGCAGATTTTTGTCCTATAAAATCAATTTAAGGTTTTGTTTTGCCGGCTCGGTCGTTTTGTGGTTTGTCTGTCAAATGCATCGGGAATTACACTTATGTTTTACAAACAACATAATTCAAGCTGGACAGCCAGGATAAATACTGATCCCAATTAAAATGCTTAGATGAAAACGAACTTCTCGTCAATTTTGCTCTTTAAACGCATGTCGAAATAGATCTAGTAAAGTTGTTGCTCATAACAACCTTACTAACTCGTGTAATGAATGTAACCCAATCCCCATGCTAACAAATTTTTAACATGCAAGCGCAGCGCGAAAACACGGGATTATCATGATTCATTGCTACCACTGAACCAAAATGCAGATTAGGTGAAACGTCACAAGCCTACGTGACTAGAAGCAAAGTAAAAGAACGAGCGAAGCTCAAGGCAAGGCCTTTTTTGGTTAACGGTCAGTGGTTATCTGTTTTTGGACAACGATTTACTCACATCGGTTCTTTACACCGAGTTCTACATTTACGACGGATACTTTTTGTCCGTACGTAAAAGATTGATTAGGC
>JJRW01S0002469.1:141369-152565 GCA_001188405.1 Loxosceles reclusa
GATCCTATACTTAAATGTCTATGAAAATTTCTTAAGACAAATAATTAAAGTACAAGATAAATTACTTATCTCAATTATTTGTAGCCAAAAGCAACGAACGTATCCTTAATATGTTCCTTTCCCTTCACTTATATGTTCACTTTTGCGTATAGAACTTTTTTGCTAAAAATGAGGAGTATGCGAATTCTCATCTTACGACTGGCATCAATGATTAGAAATGAGTTTAGACACGTTACAGCATCAAGATTATTACCTTAAATGTTGAATTTGAAGATCTGAACAACGCGCCAGTTAAAGCAAGTAGCTAACTTGTGAAATTCCAGATCATTTCCGATAAAATTCAGAGACCTTGAGGTAAAGGGATATGCACTCAACCGTTATTAAGAACTGACGTCACACCAGTCCACTTCTCTATCCTTCGAAAGATGTCCTCTTCCCAACGAAGTACTACATAATAGGCTCTCAAAGAGTGTTTCCGAGCTGTTTTCTTTACTACAATTTCCGCTCTCTCTCTCTTCCAACAGTAGATAGCTTTTATAGAGCTCCCTGGAGAAAACAACACAAAGTAACGAACGGCACACGATGTAGAAGAAAAACATTAACAGAGAAAAGAAAAACCAACAGCAAAAGGCCATGGTGCACCAGACAGAGTGGCGCGAACGTCAACGTATATCAAAGAAACAAACTCTAAGCCATGGAAAGTACTCCAACACAACTGCTTTGAAAACACCTTAAGAAGGTTTCTCGTGAAAAACCTTCGTAAAAATAATTATAACAATTGATTGTAAAAAGTTTCTAAAAAACTTAAATAAATTACTGACTTTTTTTTGACGCTAGCATTTAATTCTTATTGTTGTTTCTATATACAGCGCTTAGTTTCCAACAAATACACACATTCGTAACTTTACAAGAGACAAGAAGTTATATTACAATTATCCTGTTTTATTTTTCCCGTCCTACTTTTCTTTAACAACTTTATTATTAAGATTAAGTTGAAAAAATATTCTTCATTCACAATCTGATGAGATTTTCGAACATTTCCCTCCTCAAAAAACCTATTTACATACAGATCACGTTCTCAAAAAATATTTGGATAATCAGCAAACACGTTTCACTTCGGAGTTTACATTCGTATACGTTCTAAAATATTTATATCAATTACTGTCTCCTTTTTCATGATTTTGAGACGCTGTCATACACATAGGTACAACATCTTCATTGATTCAAGGAAAACAAGAACATGAAATCCAACTATAATACTAAAACTGTAATGTCCATCCAACAAAATACTTCAAAGTAAGCTTCGACAAACAAGAGTCGGCGTAGCTTAATCGGTTAAAGCGGCCTCTCTGGAGCTCTGGGGATGGCAGATCCGTAGGTTCGAATCCCGACAAAAAGTAAAATTTTTCTTTACAAAACATGAAAGCGAAAAGAACCGTCAAGGTCTGTGTATTAGTTGTGCGATCTGGGGATGCTGAGATTTGCAAGCACAGGGACGGAGAAAAACAGGGAAATTGCATTTCAGCGTAGGGAAGTAGAGAAAAAAAGAAAGTCTAGAATGTTCGTGTAACTGTATCTTCGGGGAATTCTGCAGAAGATTCGACAGGCCCTTATAAAGGGAGGAACGCAGTAGTTTAGAGGAGATTTCAGAGAGAGATTGTTAGGGAGATTTCAGAGGTCGTCAGAGAGTTTTCCACCGAGGTCTATGAGGAATTTCGAGCGAGATTGCTGAAAGAGGCGTTGGAGAGACGTTTCCGAGCGGCTTTCAGGCGGGTTTTCTAGGCGATTTCAAAGTATTTGTGCTGCGAGTCTTATTTGCTGTGTGAATAGTCGCGCAGCTTCTTCGGCGTGGTCGTGGTGCAATCCTCGCAGTATTCGGTGATTTGGTCATGTTACGTACCGAGCTATTTTTGGATTATCGTCTTATGGGGTGAATTAAATTGTCTGTTTTGTTTTCCTCTTCTTTTGCGTTTGTACGTGGGTTGAATTGGCTTTTGTTGTTGGAATTTGCTCCGGAGATTAACGGAGAGTTAGGAGATGTAGATTTAATTTGTTGGCGCCATATGAGAAAGCAAATAGCCCACCATTTATTTTTATTTTGCGTTGTGCATAATTTTAGCCGGCTTTATTTCTGATATAAATTTTCGTATAAGTGTTTGTAAAATTTTTGCTATTCACGTTCGGTATAAGATTTAGAGAGTGTCAAATTGTATTTGTAAACTTTTCATTCTTAAGTGTTTAGTAGTATCAGAAATTTGCATTCATTCTAACTTTCTGTTTATGAAGAGACAAACTGTATCTTAAGTTATTGAGATTCGATGTAAATTTGGTAAATCTCTAAATTACTTAGGGGTTTACAATATATTTGGTTATTTTGCCTTATAGTTTGATTTACTTTTTTCTTAAATTAAGCAGTTCTTATTTCTAAAATTCGATCTCACGCTCTTCTTTAAGTGTGTTTATTTCTGTTTTGCTTACCATTATGACAAATTTATTTTATTTTTTACTTATTCTTAACGACCAGTGTTACTCATAACAATATAAATACAATTAAACAGTGAAATTCCAAAGAGAATTGTACGCACTAAAAGAAATGTGCTTCGTATAACTAAAAGGCATACACACATAAGAATCAGAAATGGCATACGTACCTAACAAACACGGTATAAAGTTACTTAAAACTGTAGAGATGGTTGGCTGGTTGGTTATTATTTTAACACAAGGTTTCTAATGGCACAAGAATCTGTAAAAGCCATGCTGTGCCAAACACAAGGTGATCACGGAACACTAACTATACGACTCGGGCACCTCGGGGAAACGTCACGTCACTGCAGAGATAGATAACCATCCAGGTTGGAATTTTACTATGTCTGCTAAACGCAGCTGTGCCGCGAAATCGCGTAAAAGCGTAGAGGCTTCACTGTCTGACTCCGAGAGAGTTCAGACTCCAGACATTAATATAAAGCTACACTCTCATGCTCTTAAGGCTGAATTAGCCGGAAGTGTTAACAAAAGCTTTATACATAATTAAACCACCGGAACATTTAAAGTTGTAACAAATGCCCTTTTTTGCGAACGCCATGACACGAACATGGATCGTTCAGCTCCGGAGTGATCGCTTTCCCAATTAAGCTACGTCGACGGCAGCTGAGCGGCTTATTATCTGTCTTTTGTGTGGGGGGCCTAACATCTTCCCCCACGTATTAAGAGTGGTCAAGGCACGGGCTTGATCTCGAGTGGTAGATAAGTTCGTGCGCCAATTGTAACAAACGCCCTTTGCCAACGCCGGGATTTGAACCACGTTTTTTATCAGCTTCGGAGTGACCGCTTTCCCAATTAAGCTACGCTGACAGCTGCTGGTCAGCTTATTACCTAAGTCTTTTGAAGAGAGGAACGTCACAAACTGGAGACCGTTTTCCCAACAATGTTAGGCTATAATCGACAGGCAAATTTCTTGGTTTTTAACACAGTTTTTATGTGCAAGAAGATGGAATTTCAAAGCACAACATGTTTAACCAACGCTGGAAAGCTAGCACTAACAAAAGATTTCAGATACTTCTCAAGAGATTTAAGAATGAATGGAATCTTTTGACATCAGTATTACCGCTGAGGTCATTTCGGAGCGGGTCACAAAGACCCATGAACTCATAAGAATGTGGGCTCTTTTAAAGGATTTTCGGGTCCCTTTAATTTTTTTCTAATTTAAAGGCTAACTTGAAGGCATTACTTTAAGTATTTATTTTAGCCTTAAGTGTAACATAAACAATTAGAATAGATAAAGCAGTACTAATGTAACAAGTTTGTGTTCTGATCCAAGGCCCGAAGACTGCCTCCTTCCCACAATAAACCTACATTAGAAAGTGTGGATTTAATACCGCGAGAGGTTTTGAGCAGTCGCAGAGTTCGAATAGTCCCTATACAGAGCGAGCACGAACAAACTCATTGAGACAGAAGTTTCAGTTTTCCCAGTCTTTTCATTAGGGGTCAGAGGCAGCCAGGGGACACTCGTACTGAGGGCTGGGCTACACCTTAGTTACAGAGTAGGTTGTCCTAGTCGCTTCCTCAACCAGGCTGAGCTGCAAAATGAGGAAACGCCTTGGCTACCCGGAGGGAAGAACTAAAATAACAAAAATACTGAATATCATTCTGTAAATTTCTTATGCACGAACTAAACATTTGTTGAACATTTTAACTATCACGTTTCTTGTTTTTATAGAAAATAACATTACTGAATTATATATTGCGATTCAGAAAATGAAGGATTTTGTAGAGATATCATTCGATTTTTTAACTTTTTCTCATTGATTTTGTTCCCAGTAGTGCAAAGAAAACCTTTACTTCTTTGTCGACGCCAGGATTCGAACCAGCGGATTTGCCATCTCCAGAGCTTCAGAGCGGCCACTTTAAGCGATTAAGCTACGCCGACAGGGTTTTCAGTATCTCATTTTGAACTCTTTTGTGGGTGGACATTAAAGTAGACGTTTTGATTTTTTTCATGGATGAAAATCTACGTTCAGCACTTGCAGAGCTAATTGATAAGACAGCAGCAATTTTCGGTAACGTTACGAATTTACAAAATTCCTTTTTCACATTCTGTTATTAACTTGTAGATAGATATATTCTTCACAGTTAAGTGATTTAAAATTATCTGTTAACTTTTCAAAGTGTCTAAAGTATCTTTGAATTTCACCCTTGTCAATTAGAGGCGTACTACCTGTTTCATTCATCAATATAATTCTTGAATTAAATACTCAACGAGTTAAACTTCACCACAACGCAGCAGAAGCAGTCAGGATGCATGGTTCACCCTACGAAAGACTTCGATAATAAACTGCCCAGTACCTGTCGGCGTAGCTCAAATAAAAAAGCGGTCTTTCTGGAGGTGACATCCGTAGGTTAGAATCCCGACGTCGGCAAAAGGGTAAGTTTTCTTTACAATGGCACCCAAACAGGGGCTCACACTAGTGGTCAAGGACCCAACTGTTACGTCCACCACTCGTAGTCAGGAGGTACCCTGACCTCTTTCTCTCAACGTGGGGGAGGGTGTAAGTTTCTTCCTACGAAAGACTTCCATAATAAGCTGCTCAGATACCTGTCAGCGTAGCTTAAATGGAAAACTGATCTCTCCGCAGGTTACAGATCCGTAGGTTCGAATCTTGGCGTCGACAAAAAAAAGCACATTTCTTTACAATGGCGCCCAAACATATGGACTCCCACTAGTGGCCATGGACCCAACCGTTAGGCCCACCATTCGAGGTCAGGTAGGTGTCCTGACTTCTCTCTCAATGGCGCCCAAACTTTGTATACCAACCTTACCGATATCTTTTACGATCCCTTTTCTCAAGTTTTCTTTTCAATTTAGGGCGCCTGTGGTGGGAAAAATCGTTCTCCAGCTCGCAGTTATGGAATAAGAATATTCTCTCCCCATTTTGGAAAGACGTAAACGGCACCTGGCGTTTCTATTATTTAGTTTACCTACTTTCCCCGAATCTCACATTCGACGGATTTTCCAAAGTATTCGGAATTTCTAACTTATAATTATTAATTAGAATTCTGCAATTTTACGTCTAATCCTTGTAGTAATTTTGCATCTAATCCTTATAGTCACGCTTCCCTGCGTGACACTTTCATCACGAACTACAAGGACGGCGCCCCCCCCTCATTTCCATGCCTGATTTCATGTGTGAAATAGCCTATATATTTTAAAAGATTAAGGCCGATGGCAAAAAGTGTTCGCCACGACGGCGGAAACAGAAACTATTTCCAAATGCAAATGCAACGATGTCTCTTCACTTGGCGCAAGTTCTCAGTATTTTTTTCCGAACTCAAAGAAACTTTCGCTTTACGTTCCGACACAATTACGGGGATGACGTCCATGCCCTTCTTTTGCGTACGTCACGGAGGTTTACCACGAGCCATTTTCCTTCCTTCCTTCCTTTTGCACAACAAACTCGATTTTATAGATTCGTTTGAAAAATCATGTTTCACGAACCGGATGTGTCAATTTCTCCCTGTAGCCTACACAAAAACTCGGTGGTCACTTTCCGTAAAGCAACACCTTAGCCAACGTGAAGAAAAAGAAACTTGTCAAACCACAAACTTGTGGTTGAACAGTGGAAAGAATGACGAGGAAATTAGGCGACAAATAATGATCACATTCTTATTCTTTACGGATGCAAAGGATCTATTTCTTCTGATTAGGACATACGAAAAGGAGAATTTATTAATCAAGGATATACACTGAAGTGACAAAAATCATGAGATAGTACTATGCAGATATCCAGGTGGCGGTAGCATCGCGTAAAATACGCATAAATGGGCAGTTGGTTATCAGTTTCTTCACTTGTATGGTAATGAGTCCTGTGAAACGTTATGGGAGCACGACGAGAACTGACCGACTTTGAACGCGGAATGCTAGTTGGAGCTAGACGCATGTACATTCCATTTCTGACATTGTTCAGGAATTCAGCATTCCTCGATCCACAGTGCCGAGAGTACCTGATTTCAGGCATTACCTCCACCATAAACATCGCAGTGGCCGACCGTTTGTACTTAATGACCGCGACCAGCGACGTCTGAGTAGAGTAGTCCGTGCTAGCAGACAAGTGATACTGCGTCAAATAACAGCAACCATCAATGAGTCACGCACTAGGCACGTGTCCATGAGGTCAATAGCGACATTCGGTGTTGATCAGACATGGCAGCAGCAGATCTACTGCAAAGAAAATCATTACTTCATGTCGACGCCGGGAATCGAACCCGGAACGTTCACCTCCGGAGCAGCCGCTTTTACCGGTTAAGCTACGCCGACTCTTTCTGAGAAGCTTATACTTGAAGTCTTTTGTGGGTGGGCATTACACCCTCCCCCACTTGAAGGAGAGAGGTCAGGGTGTTGCCTGACCTCGAGTGGTGGACCTAACGGTTGGGTCCTTGGCCACTAATGTGAGTCGCTAAGTTCGGGAGCCATTTGTAAAGAAAACTTGCCCTTCTTGAATCGAACCCGGAACGTTCCCCTCCTGAGGACCGGTTAAGCTACGCTGACACTGTATTTCTGTGCTTATTTTGAAGTCTTTTGTGGGTGGACATTACACTACTCGAGTACCTTTACTAACAACCTGCCATCGGCAGTTGCGCTTAGCTTGGGGTCGTGAACATACCAGTTGAACGGTAGATGACCTGAGAAACGTAGCTTTTTTTAGATGACTCACGGTTCCGGTTGGTACGAACTGATTGTAGGGTTCGGGTGTGACGCAGACCTCACGAGGCCATGGACCCAAGTGATCAACAAGGTACTGTGCAAATTGGTAGAGGTACCATAATGATGTGAGACGATATTTCATGGCATGGACTGGGTCTTCTGGTTAAACTGAACCATACACTGACTACGAATTGTTACGTTCAGCTGCTTGAAAACCATTTGCAGCCATTCATGGACTTCATGTGCCCAAATAACGCTAGCGTTTTCCAGGATGACAATGCACCGTGTCACCAGGCCAAAATCGCTTACGATTGATTTGACGAATATTCTGGAGAATTCCAGGGAATTAAGTCGCTACCTAAATCGCCAGATTTGAACCCCATCGAACATATTTGGGATGTGATGGGAAGGCCCGTTCATGCAAAACATCCTGCTCCTGCAACACTTCCGCAATTATGGACGGCTATACAGACAGCATGGCTGAATATTTCGTCCGGGGACTTTCCGACGAGTAATTGATTCAACGCTATCTATCTGCTGCACTCCGCCGGCCTAAAGACGGTCCGGCACGATATAAAGGTCGACCCATGACTTTTGGCGCTTCATTGTATGTCCTTGAGTAATATCTGTATTTGATTCACATGAGGTTGCTCATTCAGAAGTACCAACATTTAGAGGTACAGAGGTACGGGTAGCTTTTAAAACATCGAAACACCGCCTCCTTTTTCGTAAAATGTTGGAGATGTTGTTTTTATTTAATACTGACCCCCCCCCCCCCAGAAAGAAAGAATCGATGAACTTATTCTTCAGCATCGTCTTTAGACGGCTGCCGTCCTGGCTAGGTCCGAACCCGAGCCTTCGGGTCTGGGACACAACTTCGGTTATTCGGGCATTAGTGCAGTTACGGCAAGACCGTTATGTGTCGTTGAGATGGGTCTACGAGACTTTGGTCTCGGAGTCCGGGACGTAGCACAAAGATAGGCTGACTACGGCGTATCCTCTAGCGTCTGCCCATTGGGTAGGCGAGGCTCTGCCCTACTAGGTAGCTTTACCGAAAGGTTTGTACCTGGATGATGAAGCCGTCAGGACGACCAGATTTCTGATTAGGGACTAACAAATCCTTGATCAGGAGAGTCTTACGGGTGCCTAAGGACTTGATGCAAGGGCGGAAAGAAATGATACTCCTGTCTGAAGACAGCTTACTTGTGCTCATTAAAGATGGGGATATCCGAATCCTGGGGTTGCATAACCTCTCGCACGTACTGTCGTAGGAGGGGTTTAAAGCCTCACCCCCTTCCCCAGTAGACCAAAAAGGACTCTGGTAGAAGGACGGTTGCCTTCGAGCTCTTTAGGTCTAATATAATTCATCCAATGAATTAATATCACTGGAAATCACCGTTCTAAACAAATAATTTTAGAAATGTTTCTGTATATGTATATGTGAAAACAGAACAAGTAAAAAACAACAACAAGGTAGGATGAAAAAATTGTTTTAATATTGTATTTTGGTAATATACATGGAACATGTGTGTGCGGGGCTGCCAAAATATTCCTGGTTGAAAGAAAGTCCACAAATGTTACAAAAAATCTTTTGATATTGACTGATCAGATCATAATTTCTTTTTTTGTTTAACAAATTTACATAACAATTATTAATGCCATTCTTTTTTTTTTTTTTACTTTCTCCAACAGCCAAATGGAAATGGTGAATTTCATTATCGAAGGATGTCTTGTCGCAGTCAAGGCTTAAGGTTGATACCTGAATATGCTGACATATTCGGGCATATTCAGCCTAGCATATTCAGGTACCAACCGAAAGACCCGGGTTCGATTCCCGGATGGTCCAGAAATACATTTAGCATCTCTGAACGTATACGGCAGCTAAAAGACCTGGGAAAATTTCTTCTTATATACTTAAAGTTGTCGGGCACGCAAGTTAACTGCTCAGTGTCTATGAACTTAATGCAGCAGAAACACGTTCATTCCACTGAATTAATGCAAATAGTGTTCCATATTGCATTTAAAATTAATTTGTAAGCTTTCTCTCTGTCCGTTGGCAACAGAGAGTTGTTGTTTCTTTGAGTGTTAACAATAGCGGTTTACAAAGCAGTTATCGTCGCCTTTGGCTTAGATGTTTAACGCTAGAAATGAGCTTTTTTTCAATGTGTTTAAGCTGTATTATTATAAAATATGTTGCAATAAAGTGACTGGATAACAGCAACCACGTCAAGTGTTATTTTGAGAGAATGTTCGAAGTCAGAAATCCTCCTTTCGACAAATATTACGTTGATGCAATAGACTACTACGTATATAATTTCTGTAACGAACACAATAAAAAAATTAGTAATAGTTCACTTTAGCAAGAAACTTTTATTATTGAAGATAAAAAATTAGTAATAACATCATTACATACCTGACAGCCTTCGATTTAAAAAACCATTGTCGGCCGACGGAAAATCCAGATGTTTCTGTAAGAAAAACGATATTTTTATTTCCCATGTTATCTCTATGGAGAGCAGCCGCCATTGTTTACACTAACTAGGCCCCACTGGATCTATAACATATATCCCCCTCGTCATACTTCCGAAAATCCCAACTACAACCAACCATGCATCTCGAAAGCGTTATATATAATTAACGTATATTGATTACTTACGCTTTCGAGATGGATGGTAAGTTGTAGACCAAGCAATCACTTCAATTTAGTAAATCGCTAGTCAATTAGCTCAAATAGCGGGTTTATCACATAATGCAGATGTAGTGTGACCTTGTTGATGTAGGTTTGAGATCTAGTGTGCCCTAGTTGATCCAGTAGCGCAGTTTGTAAACAATGGCAGCTGCTCTCCATAGAGATAACATGGGAAATAAAAATAGCGTTTTTCTTATATAAACATCTGATTTTTCGTCGGCCGACAACGGTTCTTTAACTCGAAAGCTGTAGTAATGACGTTATTGCTAATTTTTTATCTTCAATAGTAAAAGTTTCTTGCTAAAGTGAACATTTACCAAAAAAATTAAATTACTAGAAGGTATATCAATATCCGAGTAAGGCTGGGAAAAAGTTGCAAGTTTACAATTAAGAGCAAACAGCATTTTTCGAATATATAGCATTGTTTTCCGTATTCCATTCTAAGCAATCACAGATTGTTATTACATCATAAACGAAAACAGAAACTGCTATTCGCGTCTGCTTGACGTCATTATAGTGCTACGAGAATCTCGGTTGTAACCAGTGCGGTTAAAAGTTGAAAACCATCGTTTGGCCGAGAGACAGCTGGAATTTAACACCGCATCGGCTGGTTTGCGCCATCGCCGTGAATAATATAACAAACAAGAAATGCGAATTGTTTCACCAAAGCAGCATCTACTGCATCTCTAATAAAACTATTGCGAGGCATAGAATAAAAACTCGCCAACTTAACACAGAATCAGATGATGTAACTTTGCGTTTTCTATTTTAAGAAAACACCTTTTGTATAATTTCTACTCACGAGATTTCTTGCGGTTCCCGTACGCTTCTACTTTAAAAAACTCGTATTCATCCTCAAATGACGTCTGTTACTATGAAACAGGAATTCACACGCAGTGACTGCGAACAACACTGTTCAGTACGCTTCCGCTAAATCAGAAGAAGCGTCCAAACCTCAGCAACTGAAATTCTTATGATAAAACCAAGTCTAATTAGAAAACGGCGACAAAGAATGAATTTTCAACAGAAATAATTTAGTACGTCGTTTATGAGGAAAAGATAACTATTTTTGAATAAAAGCCTTCAGAATTGTGTTTTGCAGTTGACCTGAAAAGATTACCTTGAAAATTGACTTAAGTAGCGACATTGGCACGGATAATGTAGCGAAATTATCCAGTTCGTTGAACTATGCCGATCCTCTTACGTCAGCAGGTTTTCTTTCTTTTTCTTTTCCATCATTCTTTCTTGCCGTAGTTGGAATGGAAGAGAAAAAAAATTAAGTGTCGATAATCTGTTATTGTCGCAGCAC
>JJRW01S0002470.1:27761-38003 GCA_001188405.1 Loxosceles reclusa
AATATATTATTTTGCCACCGGATTATCTAAGAGAATGTAATTTTTAACCTGATACGTCTGATATTCCTGGTAAGCAGCCTTTCTTTTGTAAGGTTCCCGCCACAAAAGACTTCGAAAATAAGCTTCCTAGATAAACATCGGCGTAGATAAACGTAAAGCTGACTGATCTGTAGGTTCGAATCCCAGCATCGAAAAAGGGCAGTTGTTCTTTGCAATGGCCCCCGAACAGAGTCCTACACTAGTGGCTAAGGATCCAACCGTTATGTCCAGTTGGGAGTGAGGTCAGGTCGGAGTCCTGACCTCATATTCAACTTGGGGAATGATGAAAGGTTCTCTCCGAAAAAGACTGATAATAAGCTCCCTAGATGAAAGTCGGCGTAGCTTACCCGGTAAAGCGGTCGCTCCGGAGATGACAGATCAATAGACTCGAATTTCGGCGTCGACAAAAAGGCAGTTTTTACCCTTTTACCAAACATTATGGACTTTCCGGAAGAAAAACGCTTATAGTTATCTTTACACCATAGTCTAGATGAAACGAATAGATTTCAAAACGCACCTCATCAAATTGACAAGCATTCTAGTTCCTTCATAAAAGTTTGAAAGCAAAATATGTACTGACTCACCAATACACTATGACTACCCCGGTACAGAAGAGAATGAACGCTCCTGTCTGATGCAGAGGACAGGTGGTAGGGTTGGACCAGTATGGAACAGGTTCCGGAAATACACAGGTATCATTTCGTTCGGCCCTTGTCGGAGAATGAAAAAAGCTGGTTTTTTAAACGAATTCGACAAGGGACAAATTGAAATGACCCGTAGGTTCGGAACTATAATTTTGGAAACAGCAAAGCTCGTGGGTTTTTCGCGAGCTACCATCGTTAGTATCTCTCAAAAATGGATGAATAGCCTTGAAACAGCCAGTAAATGTCAAGGCGTTGGGCCTCCACGCTTCATCAACGAGTGTGGACGTCGAAAAGCTTTTCTGCCCAGTAAAGTGAAATAGGCATCTGTCTTTAGCTCAGTTGGCAACTGAATGCAATGAAGATTAAAGTACAAATGTTTCGGTGGACACAGTTCATCGTATTGTGCTGGATACGGGACGCCACAGCAGGCGACCCTCATGTGTGTCCACGTTAACCCGACATCATCGTCACTTCCGACATCAGTGGACATATGAACATCGTGAGTGGACTATGGAACAATGGAAATGGGTTGCCTGTTTGGATAATGAACTATTTCTGCTACATCTCGTCGATGGCGGAATCAGAGTACTGCGTCATCCTGAAGAACAGCTGCTCAGCAGATGCATATCTGGTCCAGTGGTGACAGTGTTCAAAACTTGGGGAACATTCTTATGGACGAGATTTAACAGGTTGTTGTTGTAGAACCAACCATGAAAGGTGTAGACTATGCCAATATCCTTGCTGACCAGTTGCACTCATTCCTGGCTTTTTGTGGAACTGATACCTGGTATCAGAAGAGACAGCATGTGAGGAAGCCAAAATTGTGCTCCAATGGTATTGGGGAGCAGGAGGAGAGGAATTCCAGCTGATGTCCTGGCATCTAACTCGCTGGGTATTAAACCCATTGAATACATTTGGGATGCCATGGCGCCCATCGCAGAGCTCAAAAACCATCTCATAATATAAAGGGGGATGGTGTGAGCTGTGCTTGCACATCTGTGGTAGGATCTATCTACGGCCACTTGCCAAGGACTTGGTGACTCCCCAAGGGTGCGAAGGGTGCCAAGGGTCGACAAAACGGCATTGTTTGACCACGGAAGTGTAGTTGCGTCAACGCCCTTGTACTTTTGAGAAAGGTAAATTGCGAAATTCCACCGAAATCCCGATCAAGTTTTTGAAGACTGGTTTGAACTTGTGCATACTAACGTTGATGTTTATTTCTGTATATGTTCATTTCTTACTTTGTGAATCACTGGTTAACATTTTGTGTGTGTTTCCTATTTCTTAAATGTGGATGAGTATTTTCTTACAGAGACTTGTTTTCATGTTCCTTCACTAAAGAAATTGTTTTATATTCATTTTGTGAACGAGATGAATATAATTGTTCTCTTTCTTGGTTTGAGACTTTTCTGAACGCTAGTATATTATAGTATCAGGTAATCACTGTAAGGCTCTCCCCACAAAAGACTTCGAGAATAAGCTGCCCAGATACTTATCGGAGTAGTTTAAATGGAAAAGTGGTCTCTCCTGAGATGACAGATTGGTAGGTTCGAATCCCGGCGTCGACAAAAGGGCAGTTTCTTTGCATTACACCAAACAAAAAATGAGTAACGTCTGTCAGAATGAATTTAATAACTTCGGACAGCGCCTCCTCAAGTAACAGTTGCAGTGGGGTTGCAGCGGTGTGGCAACTACAAGCTCTTGTCACATCACAGTTCTAATGTTTCTGCAATGTCAAACACAACGCGGTATCATTACGTCTGTAAGTCCAACAACGGCTGGTTGAACTTTGTTTGACTTATAATTGTGGCAATGTAATATCGCGCTTAATACTGTTAGCCTGGTAAAAATGTAATTTTACCAGGCTAACAGTGATTTCTATGGGAAATTTTGTAATCATGTCACAGTGTGTACGATGCTGTAGAAACGTCAGAAATGTGCTGTGACTAGGACGTTATGGTGGTCCGGTACATGTGGGTCTGGTAGGGATAACCGCATGAATCCAGTCGGTGAGTGACTCCAAGAGGTTGTGAATACATTGAACATAGATGCATTGTCCTTCGTGGGACATCCTTAAGTTCCGCAACAACACGTGGGTGTCGATTTGTGTGTTTCATTTTCTGTTCCAAAAGTCCCATTTTCTGTTTCCAACCTCATATTTCGTATAGTGTTGAAATCCAGCTATTTGAAGGCAAATCGAATTGAAACAGTGTTTCAGAACGTTCATCATGCCTGTCTGACACGCTTTCAGTCCTGTGACCCCAGCAATTTTATCTTGGAGGACGGGAACAAGGTAATGTGATGCTTTTCATGGGCAACAATTAGGCATTCAAAATGCGGAGGTTGGTTGGTTGGTTGGTTGGTTTGAAGTTTAATGGCAGAAGGGCCTATAAATATATGCTGTGACAAGCACAAAATGAACACACGGAACACTACATGGCTTGGGCACCTCGGGGACGCCATGTAGTCCCCGTACTCACCAAAAAGATGAGCCCCTGAGGGGAACTTGCTGCGGATTTACTTGCTCTGCTTCAAATCCATTGGTCTTGGAAGACAAGGACCATCCTGTGGTACAAAAAATATTTCCAAAATACGTTCACAAGAACCACATTTCTTTATGTGTCTTGATCAACCTCCTCGCCACACTCCGGATTAAAAGCTACACCGACCCTGTACCTCGTATCATTGGAAAACAATACCAAAGTACACGTTTCCAATCTGCCACAATGAAGTTTTGTGCCTATGAGTCCATTGGAAACGTGCAACATTGTGATGTGCTAATCCGTGGTAATCGACTTTAGACATCCGCCGGATGCAATTCTCGTGACAATCTCTTTTCAAAAATCGATTGGTAAGAACTTTCATTCTACATTACTGGCCATGAAAATTGCTACGCCAGGGGGGAACTGGAAACGAAATAGGAGAATCATCTTTATAGTACACACACAGCATGATGTTTAATGTCCACCCACAGATGACTTTAAAATAAGCTACTCAGTTATCCCGTCGGCGTAGTTTAACCGCTAAAGTAGTCACTCTAGAGATGACAGATCCGTTTGTTTGAATCCCGGCGTCGACATAAGTTTTTCTTTACAGATGGGAGAAAGACATACTTAAATTTACAGGTAATTTTGAGATACACAGAATGCAGAGATCTGTACCCAGAGTAGCCACCTCTAGCAGAAATAAGGGGTCTAATCCAGATGAGCATAAAATCGAATAGAGTTTGGATGAGAGGTATTGGCACATCATTCCATGCGGCATCAGCACTATGTCACAGTATATCAGTCGTACTAGCTGGTGAATGATGAAGTGACAGTCTATCGGCAACCATTGACGAGACGTTCCCAATTGGTGAGATATTTGAAGAATATTCTGGCCAATGCAACAGTCGAACTTTCTGTATCAAGGAATGTCAGGACAGCATGGGAAATATGGGGTCGTGCATTGCCCTGTTGAAAGCGTGACGAAGGCCTCGAATATAGGGCGCATCCATGGGTCTTAATACATCTGAAATTCAATGGTGGCTATCTAAATTACCATCTATGCGAACAACAAGTGCCCAAGAAGTGTACTTAATGGCACCCCACACCATCACTCCAGGTGCATGTCCCGTATGATGATGAAGAATGTCAGATGGCAATGGTCGTTACCCCCCCCCCTTGCCTCCACACCCGGATACGGCCATCATGCTGCTGCACGCAGAACAGAAATTCGTCTGAAAAGGCAACGTGACATCACTCCTGCGTCAATTGGCTATCGTTGAACGTAACACTGGAGGCACGTATGACTCTGCTGCAGCGTCAAGGGAAACCGCAACAATGGTCGTCATACTGAAATTCCCTGGTGGTGGTGCTGGCGCCGTTGCATTATCCCTGCTGAAACTTGCCGTCTGGCAAACGACCGAAATTACTGACTTTGGGCACTTGACGTGGCCGTATGATGTCTGTCCTCTCAGGCGTTAGTAATCGTCGGGCAACTTGGATCCCGCGCGGCATATTGTATGGCCCTTCTGGACCCATCCATTCTATATTCTCGTGACAGTCATGAGATTTTGACCAACGCAAGCAGCAATATCTCGGAACGATAAACCGCTGGCCTCGTAATCCACGATTCTGCCGTGATCAAATTCCGTCACGTGCTGGTATGCATTCTTCCTTTGTACACCAAATATAACAAGACCTTCACACAGACAACCAACGTTCGGATGCGTTTTCTGTATGAGAAATCCACTTTACAGCTTTACCTTTCATACAAACTGTGTGTGTTGGGGGGAAAGGATATTCTTACCTGCTTTGCAAGCATACGTTGAGATGCTAATCATTTGCATATCCCAACATGTTGTACCTTGTAAAGAAAACTTGCCTTATGTCCACGCAAGGATTCGAACCAACGAGTTTGTCATCTCTAGAGTGACCGATTTACCAGTAAATCTACGCCGACGTGTATCTGGGCAGCTTATTTTCGAAGTCTTTCGAGAGGGGAGCTCACATCCACCCACTTGAGAGAGAGATCAGGACACTGACCTAACCTCGAGTGGTGGACCTAACGTTTGGGTCCTTCACCACTAGTGTAAGTCCATAAGTTCGGACCCCATTTGTAAGACACACTATATATTAGACAGTGGCCCTTTCGGGCCAGTCACCGCCTCCACACCTCTCAAGGAGGGTACTAGCGGCCCAGCCGCTGCAAGCCCAGAAATAGAGGAGCCCTGGGCTTCAACCGCAGAATTCGGTATCAGGTTCACCCAAACTGGCTGAACGCCGGAGCAGAACAGCCAACAGAGCTAGTACTGATATTAATATCCGTCGTCATATCGGGGCGGAGGCAGTCGTCGGACACCCCTCGGGTGGGTTGACCTGGCCGCCCACATCGACCAGGTTCAGAGCCTCGGTTAAGTGGCTTAGTGGTGCAGAGCCCCGCCTGACCGAATACAGGCAGACATGTGGAGATACACCGCCACCGACCTATCCGATACTACGCACTGCCATGACTGCACGAGTATCCGGATAACCCAAGCCGTAACCCTAAGCCGTAAGGCCAGGGGGTTCGTGCCCAGCCAAATGGCAGCCGTCCAAAAACGATATGTCTGAGAACACTACTCTGCGAAGCAGCAGTAGGGTAAAACTAACCTGTCTCACGACGGTAGGACCCCATTTGTAAAGAAAACTTGCCGTATGTCAAAGCCGGGATTCACTAACCAATTAATCTGCCATCTCTAGCATGACTGCTTTACCAGTTAAGCTACGCCGACAGGTACCTTGGCAGCTTATTATCGTGTCTTTTATAGGGAGAACTGTACAAACTTTCATGCAAACTTCGCGTTTGTTCCGTGCAGACTTCTTGGTGTGGCACGTTTAATGGCCAGCAATGTATTAAATACCTAATTATATGCTACTTTCCTAGTTCGTGACAGTTTAACTTTCTAGGATATTATAGTGCACCCTATACTTTAATACTGACGAAGAGACATTTTATCAAGAAGTACACTTAGACTGCTAGAACATACCCACATCCCCCCCCGGATAAACATATCTCTGTTAACAGCACTAAAATATTTAAAAATTAAGTAAACATTAAAATACTGAGATTTCGTCCATATGCGTTAAACCTATCCGGATTGGACTGACATCTTTGTATGGTCCGTTATACATTTTACTATTGTTTGTAAACTTTCCAAAGGGGCTTTAATAATTGGACTGGTAATTCGAATATACAGGGCCGTTCAAAGAAATTGCTACACCAAGAAAAATTATTGGATAGACCCAAAATTTTGCACCCGGCTTATTTACGATGAGAGATATAAATGGTTACAGTTTCAGTTTGCGGATGCAAATAGGATGTGCGCTTAGTCAAGGTTGAAATCTGATTCGAAGGATATAATAGTGGGCCAATAAAAAAAGCGAATTTCAATTATTGTATCACTAAGGTATATCGTTATTACATTGACAGTATCTCTCATCGCAGAGGGCGAAACAACAAACACTAACGAACTACGAAAGAGGAATAATTGTAGGCTTGAAAGAAGGTGGCTTCTCATACAGTGACATCGCACCATGTGTTTCACAGGACATTAATACAGTGATGCACATTTGGACAATGGACGGAAGAAGGTTCTACACGTCGACGTGTGATAACTGGACCATCTACAGGCATGTCAGAACGGGAAGATATACACTTGGATCAAGGGTAGCTCAGTAACTTCAATAGCATTGGCAAGACAATAGAAGGCAGTAACTCATTCGCCCATGCCTGCCAGCACTATTCTTCGACGTTTGCTGCAAAGAGGAGTCCCAGCATGTTTGCGACTTCCGATGACCTCGCATTGACATCCGAGACTGCAATGGTGCAAAGAACGAAAACATTGGAATTCCGAATGGGAGAATATTTTCCAATGCGTGGGACCATGACGACCGACTTTTCGTCAGTTTGGAAGGCTGGATTGCAGAGCGGCATACTGGTCTAACGTCAGCGTGGTTGTTGGCGGCTTCACGCTCTAGCCTTTTGGGTCGCAAGTACTATGAATAAACAGAGGTACATTCATGAGGTCTTGGAAGCTAAAGTCTTACCATTGTTACAGAACCATCCTGGGACCACCTACCAATATAATAATACTACGGCCCATGTCACACGCATTGTTCAACGTTTCTTTTGTGATCACCAAGTGTCAACTCTTCCTTGGCCTCCAGTGCCGCCCGATTTGTCCCCCATCGAACATATGTGGGATATGATGGCTAGAAAGTTGGCCAGTATGTCATTACGCTCAACTACAACTGACTAAGTGTGGATACGTATTTACGTATAATGCTTGGCACAATTGCAACGATTTACTAACTTCCCCCTTTTTAACATATTAACATTCCCCAAACAGGCATAAGACTAACGTGTCCATACGCCTCCCCCCCCACGACAATTAGTCAACGAAAAACCACATCAGAATGACTGGCACAGCTTTGTGTATAAAGATGGTTTTACGTCTCGCTCGTGCTTTCTCTCGCTGGAAAGTAACAAGCTTTGTTGCTGTGAAAACGAGACGATAAGAGTACAGGTCTAATTTGATATTATGAAGTACTAAATTAGCGCCAGTTGTAAGTATCCAGAATCCAGACGTCGAATTGAGTTGAATTCCTTACGATAGAGGAAGTGTTGAATTCCTCAGGGCTTTTAAGCCTATAAAAACTTTTGGCTGCAAGTTATTCTGAAATTATCAGGTAACTAAAACTTATAATTTACACTAAGCCAATAAAGACCCTTATTGAGATCAAACGTAAATTAACATTTCTAAATGAAGCGTAGGAGTTAGATAAATTTGAAAACTTAAAAACGAAGTACTTTGCTTACACGAAAGATTGACTTAATTAACGTTTACTGTGCTTCCTTGATGTGACTTGTGATGCATCGCGTTTTGCAGGAAATTGAGTGTTGAAGTTTCAAATATTCTCAAACAGTTCGGTTTCTCTTCAGTGTTTTACCTTGTGCAAAAACTTCAGTTTTCAAAAATTAAAGATCCCATTGAAAAAATGAATTCTTTTGGGGTCTATGAAATCCCGTGCGAATGCAATTTGTCTTACATTGGGCAGACGCGCCGTTCCTTAAAATACCGAATTTCAGAGCACAAACGTTACGTAAAAAATATGGAAGTTCATCGATCATCAATAGGCGTGCATTGTTTTCCCATGATCATAGATTTCAATTTGATCGAGAGAAAATTCTTACAACACCTCGTAGTGTCTATGATCTAAATTTTTGTGAAGCCTTTCATATACATCGCAGTCAAGAACATTTAGTAAACGATTAAGGTTCTTCGCCTTTTTTTTTCGGTCGCATGGAAAATGCTTTGCAGAATAGATACTAAAGAATAGCAGGTGGTGAAGTGTCAGATTTCACTAGAGAAGACCCCTCTGGATACTTTCCCTGACAATAAGGGTACAGGGAAGAAGATGTGGGTAGTGGTAAAAAAAAGGAGGGATGGGGAGGCGTTTACGTGACAGGGAACTCACAACATCAGCAGAATTCGTTTAGTCCCGCATACACAAGCTTTCTCTGAGGAAGCCAAAAGAGAACTTCTTGGCAAAACTGCAGTAAGTTTCAAGAAATGAATATAACTGCGTCATTAATACGTCGTCTTATCCTATATCTTTCTTGGTGTTTCAATTTCTCTGATCACTAGTGTACTTTATAATCATGTTTCTTCAAGAATAAATTCAAATATAAGAATTAATGTTTGACACTGCATTAGATTTTCCTATCTGTCCATAAACTTGACAATACCAGTTTTGAATTAGCTCTTCATTTGATGGTTAAAAAGTGCCTGCGTGCGTGTGTGTGTGTGTGTGTAAAATTCCCATGAAAGAAAAAGATTTTTTGTTGCACTCAAAAAATCCATATATTATTGAGATGAAGGTAAGAAAACATTTTCTAACAGAAAGAAAAATCGTTCCGTTAGAAACTGCTATCTTAAAGTTAATAAATTCAAAGTTTCACGACTTTAGAATTCATATTTTATTTGGCATTGTGCCGAGATGCAAAAAGTGACATCGTTCACGAGCGAAAAACGTAATTTGTTTGCTTGGGAAAGTTTATAAATCTCTCTAAGTAAAACATAATGCGTTTTCCGATAACATAAATGTCTTTTACTGTCGTTAGGGGAAACACTGGTACCACCCCATACGGCCGTATATTGAATTTTTAGCAAAAATAAGAACTTAACAAATTTTGTACTTCACTTATTTTGTTTGCGGCCATTATGACTTAGCTGAAGTCGAGGAAACGACAAACATCAAAATGCCGCAGTCACGAGAAAGCAGTGAACTTAAAAACAAGGGGAGTTAAACTGTACGGTTTATTGCCAGCACATCTAATGCAAGGTGTTAGTATAACGTACCAATATACTTATGCCACGACATTTAAGCAAGCACCTCGGTATGTTTACTTTCATCACATTCAGTGCACGGGAAAATAAGACCTCGATACACGTCTGGCGACGCCTTAAAATAGTTTTTTCCCCATTCCGTCTATAAGCGCAGTGAAGCCCGATGTTAAGCTGGCAACAAGCGTGTTTACATTGGTTTCCAGGAGAGCATTGTGGTGCACGCCACGTAGCAACCAAACGCTCCAGAATTTCAGTTACATCGTTTGCAGCCAGAGAGTGTATCAGTTATTTCAATTGCGCTGCACATTCCAGAATTTTTGTAACCTGTGCAACGTCTACTAACCTCACCTTATTGTCAATAACATAACAAACCCCAGCAAAAAACTAACGGGACATACGCCTCACAAGAAAGAGAAACCAAAGCTAGGGGAAAATGTCACATCAAGTGGCTGGCACAAAAAAAAAACTTAAAAGTGTTGAAGGAGTCGCTCAAAAAAAAGAGTGAACTTCTAAGCAGACCAGAAGCCGTCTTGCTGCATTTTTGTATTGTGTTTATTAAGGTCCTTTGATGACTGGTGCATTACAAGTACCCTGTTAAGTGACTGAATTATCTCCATTGCCAGCATTTGACGGTATATTTAAAGTCTACTGAAAAGCTTGTCTGAGGGAATAAACAGTTCATTTTAT